>WBMW01005940.1:221-19927 GCA_013396635.1 Penelope pileata
ACTTCCAGGGAGGGGGCATCCACCACTTCTCTGGGCAACCTGTTCCGGTGTCTCACCACCCTCACAGCGAAGAATTTCTTCCTTATATCTAGTCTAAATCTGCCCCCTTGCAGTTTGTAGCCATTAACCCTTGCCCTATCATTACCTGCCCTTGTAAAAAGCCCCTCCCCAGCTTTCCTGTAGGCCCCCTTCAGGCACTGAAACACTGCTATAAATTTCCCCTGCAACCTTCTCTTCTTCAGACTGAACAGCCCCAACTCTCTCAGTCTGTCCTCGTAGGAGAGGTGCTCCAGTCCTCTGATCACCTTTGTGGCCCTCCAACAGCTCAATGTCATAGTATAAAAACATAATATAAAAGAACATTTCAGGCACTGTGAGTTGGAATTTGATCCTTCAAAGGTAGGTACTCTGAGAAGGGAGATCCATCCTCCTCTGAATCAACATTTATCATAAACACTGCTGTGTTAAAAGGTAGGAAAGACATTTTTTTAAAAAAAGTTCTTAAATTAGAAAAATTAGAAATTTACAACAAGTTAGAAAAATTGTTGTGGAGATACTAGAGATGACAACAAGTGATAAGTGATGGAGAGGCAGGAGCCTCAGGGAAAATACTTTTGGAGAAAGCAAAGAAAGTTCAAATACCTACTGGAGTGAAAGAATAAAAAATGAGATTCTTATATCAACAGTCCCATACACTCAGAGTTAGCCCTGTAAGCAGCTGCTCTATGAATAAAACGTAACTATTAAAATGGGAACCTTGTAGTTTGTGAAGGTAGATGAACCAAAAAGGTTTTACTTTCTGTCTTACTAGGCAGGAGCCACGCTGAGCTTAGCTAAGACCTGGAGGTCACTCTTAGCACAGTTTGCACAGTGCAGAGTTATTGGAAAGCTCTCCTAGCCCTTTCAGCTTTTTGGTCTTTAAAGAAACATTAGGAGTATTAGCAGAGTGGCCACATCTAATTTGTTTAGAAAAATAGAAATTGTTCCTTTAGTAATACTTTAACTGATTTATAATGCATGGTAAAAGGATAGGAACTCCAGGAAGAAGCTGGGGCTTCCCAACATCATAGTCAATGTCTACCTCTGTTGGGAGTAATGTGAGACAGTAAAATAAATCATAGTGTAAATAATTAATCTTTTCAGCATCATATATCTAAAAACAGAAAACAGGAAAGAGAAAATTCTGAACAGCTTTAATAGCCCTTCTTAGTGCTTGTGGCACTAACTGTTGATTTCCATTGGAAAGAACCCAGTTTATGTAATTTATAAGAAAAGTAAAGGAAAAAAAAGAAAAATAAATGAAAGAAAATAAAGGGAAAAAATTGTCAAAAGAAAAGGAATAAGATAATAAAACTCATTCAATAAGGGACAGTGATTCATAGCATGTGGGAACTTCAAGGGAACACAAGGACATGGAGGAAATAAAACTGAAGCAAACAGGCAAAATGAAAAAGAAAAGCTTTTTATAATACTTACAAATATTTTTGCAGCTGGAGCACAAAGCTAGAGTCTCAACTACATGTAACTATGTAGGACCTGTCCTTTTTCACAGGAAAGCATTTATTCTCTAGATGTTTTTTGCAGGAATGTGGAGGGTAAGGAAGTGAACTTGCAAAGCTAAATTGTCCTAAAATGTTCCAGGGGAGAAAATGACTGTAATTAACTTCCTGCCCTCTTTCACTCCTTATCAGTACAGCTGTGATGTTAAAATGGCTGTCTTATTTTGTTCCTCTCGGATTTCTCTTCATTCTGTGGATGCATGTTGTGTTTCACAAAGAAACTTGGGAAATCTTGGCCCAAATCAGATATGCAGACCAAGGTTTCAATAAACATAGCTCACACACCAGTTTCTTAGTAGAGGCCAGATCCTTCTCTGTGGTATTGGTAATACTGGTGTGTTCAGCTGTTACAATGCTAATGATCCCAGAGCTTTCTCCCAAACCTGGTAGAGATCCATTAGGTCCTAGTGAAGATGCACTGATGCAAAGGATCCTCTAGTAACAGGTAACTTCAGAAAATTTTGTGTGCCAATTCAAAACGTCATCACCTGAGCTGTCCTCTGTGCTGCTTTGGTGGAGACAATGCTAAGCCAGTTGACGGGAGGGAAAGTACACCATCATCTCACCTGGCAATGTTGCCTTATCCCAATAATCATGGAAATCACCACCACCAACAGCAAGCAGAACAAAGGAAAAAATATCAAAATATACTGCTAGGCTGGATACTTGAAAGGTTATGTTCTTGTTCTGTCCCAAGACAGATACATGGCATAAGCCTACTAGAAGTGTTATGGAAGTAATAGCAATTTCACCTGCACAAAAGGTTTCTTTACAAGTTTTGTCTATATAGCACAGTGCTTTCCCTTTAGTCACTTTGCTCTACTTAAGAGTAAATGTTAGCAGGTAGATTTCTAAAGATATTTTGAAATTCAGCACCATTCTGTCTCACTTGAAATCCACAAATGATATGCCATACACTTGGAAATGTGGGATGTTATACCCAAGTAGGATTTCTCTTCCCTTGGTTTCATACTACCAATATGGAACGAGTGAAACATTTTTACTGTGCTTGCAATTTTGCCTCCTGTGTTGCCTCTCTGCTCCAAGAAACTACAGGGACCAGTGAAGTGGTCATTATTTTTTCATGATGCCTTCCTTATTGCCTAATTAGCAGCATTAATAAGAAGAGGTTCTGTACTTCTCTGAAGCAAATAATATATCAGTTCCTGTTTAATTACAACTGAACTACTGTCACACACAGCATTATAAGATATAGTCTCTTTGGAATAAGAAGGATCAGATGTAAGATTCTCTTTGAGCTTTATTTATTAGCCTTGGTTCAGAAGTATCTCATAGGGTTCATTGCTCAGACAGCTTATCAATTCTGTACTTGTGTGCTGAAAGCTTAGTGTAAACTGTGTAGTAATGACAGTTGTTATCACCAAATAGCAATCAACAGCATATGTGTTACCAAGATTCATCACTTCCATCTACAATCCTATGAGAACAACAGCTTCCCATGGTTTTGCAGCTGACATAAATTGCCATAGAAAACTTTTCCTGCACTGATTCCTTAAAAAGGAAAATGCACCTTTGAAAAATCTAAGTATATTGTAAGCCAGGAACCAATATTCAGACCCAGAAAAGTCTAGTGTTATTCTTTACTCCAGTCATCATCATCCCCATAGTACATTCTGTCTGCTTGTTTGTAGGTGGGAGAAAGCTGATAAGATGTGGGTGCCAAAGAGGCATGGATGGGGTCACAGACACCAGTAATGGAATTCAGCTCTAGACTACACCCTTAAGCGTCTCTGGTTAGACCCCTGTCACAATGAACAGAAATCTGGCCAACACTTGCAGTGGTTATTTGAAAGCACCTCAGCCCACCCGAGGGCAGACAAATATTTTTGGTAAACAAAACAACTACTGAGGTTACGATTAGTCTGTTGACTGTCTTTATTGTCTACAGTGAGATTTTGGTAACAAACTTATATGTAAGTGTCTGGATATTGCAATCTACATTTAGCTGTCATACTACATGAATGAATTCTCACCCCAATTTATGATTATGCCATCACTTAGTAATTTTACCAAGATTGTTTCTCGTCTTGGTACCCGGGGAAGAGTATGGGAAGCACTCTGAAAAGATATGCATGTGCCTAATATATATTTGTACAAACAGATTTGCTCATGGCCTTCAGATTTTCAAAAGAGGTTAAATTCCCCTGATCACTAGATAAATCTTGAATTATGAATCAAGATGTGGAATGAAGTGTCTTATAACAAAGACTGTACATGAAATACTTGGAATAAATAAGCCAGATATTGCTACAACAGCAGCAATGACAACAACAAAAACACAAGAAAACCAAAGCAAACAGAAAGAAACATATTTAAAGGATTGATCGATTCACCTCTGTAAATATATGGGCTACATCAGAATTGCGGATTTCTGCAAAAGTCTGATCAAATCCTGTGTCTCAGTGGGATCCAGCAATACGTCAGACAGCAACTCACAAAATAAAAAGTATATTTCTATGCCATATAATCTGCTAAGCTATTTTCTATATTAGTCAAGATTACGGTATTTGATCACTATTTGATTTTCTGTTGTGTTTGTAAGTTACTAGGTTTATTTCCCAAACCAAATTTATCTGCAGTTATTGAACTCTGTTGATGTTGTGTACTGTAATGGCTGGTTCTGTTAATGAGATTTGAAAGTTTTGTATCAGGAACACATAGAAGAAGGATTTTTTTTCTTACATTCAGAAAATCATATGCTAATAAAATAGAAATATGATTTCAACAGTTGTTAATAAAAACCTATTATCATATTAATAATTCCGGAGTTTAATTCTGGAAACAAAAGAATTAAAATATTCACATTGAGAAGAATTAAAATATTCACATTGAGAAGAAAGCACAGATCACTAGTATTCCTGCTAAAAGATAGGACAAAAATGGGCTGTTGTCCATGGCAGTGACCTTACCCTCCACGTGTTGGTGAACTTTCCTACGCTTTACTCCTTCTTTCAAGCATTATCACCTCATGCAGGGAAATAAAGCTGGAATTCTGCTTACTGTTTGTGACCACTGCCCTTAGAAATATTTTCCTGAAGAAAAATGTACTGACCACTTCTCTAAAGAGATAACCAATCTCCTACTACACAACTTCATGATGTTCCAGTTTGATGATTTAATTAATTAATTGTATTTGGAATCTGATCAACATAGATGCATGTTTCTGAAGAATTATCTTACTCTGCTACCGGAATAAATCTCTTCATGTGGACATCAGACATTGAATAATCTGTGACAGGGGAATATTTTCACCAGAAATTGTTGATTGGATTAAATTATTTATTATTAATCTTGGGAAGGCAGATTTAGGTCATATTTAGAAATTCCCTTTTTTAGACAATATTAACTACCAGTAAACTTTAAGTTTTTCAGCTTCTAAAAGAAAACATTTCAAATCATTCCTAAGATGTGTTATAATATATTCTGTATCAGTTCACAGTTAAGACTAAATATTTTTGGCACAAGAGCATCCTATCCGTTATCTGAGATGACCAAATTAGATGTGCAGCTGATTGTCCTATCTCTATACCTGGATGGAGGCACCACAGAGAATGTTCCAGATTTTAGGACAGCTGTGTTGGAAATGAGACTAGATTGTCAGCTCGAAGGTTAAAAAGTAGGGGAGATGAATTTGTGCAAATATATTGAAGGCTATGGTGTTCAACTCTGTGAACATTTGCTCACAACAGAAACTATTTATAACCACATATTTCCTCAAAATTTCATTTGGCATAGACAGTGATAATTACAAGGACATGTACCCACAAAGTTTTCACCTGAAAATAGGCTAAAAGGTTTACTTTGCTATGTTTAGAATCTTTTAACTCCTTTTTGGTCATTTTAGAGGAAGTCAGATTGGATAACTTTGATGGCCCTTCCTTGCCTATGAATGATCTTTTCAGTTGGAGATGTTGAGTTGTGAGTTTCTTTCCTCTATGCCACTAGGGGATGGGGGATATTATGATTTATGGGACATGAGTTTGGAATCATAGAACCCTAGAAACACAGAATGCCTTAAGTTGGAAAGGACCTTAAAGATCATCTAGTTCCAACCCCACTGCAATGGGCAGGGTTGCCAGGTGCTAAATTAGGCACTACACCAGGTTACCCAGGGCTTACATCTAAAAAAGGAGGTTTAGGTTAAAAAAACTTGCCATGTCAAAGATCTATGTGAGGTATTGTTTTGTTTATAATGTTCCCTCTGTTTGAGGTTTGTCCTCTTCACACTTACAAAAAAGCTTTCCTCTCTTTTTTCCTTCTTGTTAAGATTTCATTGCTTTTAATAACAATGTCTGTTTCTTTCTACATGGCTCTGTTCTGGTTTCAGCCGGCAGGCCTGGAAGCACCACACAGCCTTTCGCTCCCCCCCCGCATCCTCCCAGCTGGGATGGGGGAGAGAATTGAGAAATAAGGTAGAACTCGTTGGTTGAGATAAAAACTATTTACTAACAGAACAAGGAAAATACAAAACAAGTGATTGTACAAAGCAATCGCTCACCGACCGCGACCGATGCTTACTTAGCCAATCCCCAAGCAAACGGGCCCTCTCAGCTCACTTCCCTCCCTTATATTACATGATGTCATATGGTATGGAATATCCCTTTGGTCAGTTTGGGTCAGCTGCCCTGGTCCTGTCCCCTCCCAGTTCCCGGCTCCTTATGCCTTCTAACTGCTTCACTGAGGAACAAAATATGTCCTTGGTTGTGTTCAACACTGCCAGGTGTTATCAGTTTTGTTTCTCTTCTGGGAACAAAACATCATACCAGACACTGTGAGAGAAGTAACTTCTGTTAGAAACTAAAACAGGCCCCCAAATTGGTAGCTTCTTAGGCACTATTAGAAACAACAATAACACATGAAGAAGAAAAAGACACGTAATGTTTACCTATATTTGGGCTATTAAAAGTTCAGTAAGGAAATATCTCCTTCACATCCTGAAGATAGTTTATCATCTTTCTGTGATTGTGTGAAGTAAGCCTCAGCGTCCTGGAAACTGCTAACACCAGCAGTTCACAATTTCTTTGAATGTACCTCCATCTGTTGGCAAAAGTGTAGATGGCACTTGGAAACACAAATCTTGTAATACAAATAAATATCTGGGTTGAGTTTCCTGGAAATATGGACAAACAGTAGAAATCCTGAACACTTGACTTGTTTCAGTTTTTTCTCAAAACCTGAAAAATGTCTTTACTGTGAACTTTTAAATCTTATTAAATTCTTTATTTAAATATTAAAACAACACAAGCAAGATACCATACAGATACCCCATGCATAAAGGTCTTGTACAATTTAAAAGTTGTTTTTCTTTTCCCTATAGACATCCACGCTTCTAAAAAAAAAGTTGTTATCTCTTTCTAAAAGTCTTACAACCTTTTTTTCTTCAAAACTCCACAGTTGCACAGCAATCCTTCTGCAAACTGCTGTACAGCTGTTATACAACATTCTTAGAGTATTAGGTAAACACTTTAATTTCTTGAACATACATTATATATAAGTTTCTAGCTATTACTGTATCAAAGTATATTCAATATATATTTTAATATGTTTTGGTGACGGTTATTCAAAGAAAATAGATTTTACTGCATATAGAACAGCCTGAAATAGTTAACATAATCTGACAAATCAAACTAATTAAGAATTCAACTGTTTTCATAAGAAATTTTTGAGTTTCATTCAGTTACAATTTGCCTTAAAATCATAGTATTGGGTTCTTTAGGAAATAATCTTGTCGTGCAGTTATTGCCCATATCAGAGCTGCAGTAGCGTAGATTGAACAAAACTCCAGACTTTCCACTACGGTGCTATTTATGGTTACATAGAACATTTCTGCATTCCCTTCAGGAGCTCAGGTCAGACCTCAGACACTTTACTATCTATTTCAGTGTTACTTTTGATGTTGGCAGTCATATTTGTTCTGGCTTTTTCCATCCCTTGTCTTTTTGTGATGCTTTCCTTGTCTGTTCAGTCTCTAAAATGTCTTTTCCTTGATATTACTTTTCTCATTCTCAATAAATCTTCCCTAAATGTCCATGGAAATATCTCTCCTTTCTCACTTTTGTGCCCTTACACTTTCATTACCTTCCAGTGGTATATCTTGCCAAGATTTTCATGACATTTATGACAATAACATCCCCCCCCCAATCTACTTTTCACATTTTAACTCTGTTTATTTCAAGGACATCAGTTCTCCTGCTTGATTTCAGCCCAAGTGTAATATATGAATATTGACCTTCTTCAGTACCTGCCCAACCTATCTTCATTTCTTGATAAAATCAAGGGATTTGTACTCAGGACACACAAGACTTTTGGGGCCTTGGGCAAATGTCAAATGCTTTCTTCATCTGTCATAAGTCTACAGGTATAGCAGTGTGATTTAATTTAATACAGGCTCTTACTTCTTGCAATCTCATGTACTACCTGTGCTACTCAAACTTAGATAATTCTACAGTATTTTCATCCTTTACTCTCATACATATAAACAGAAAAGTTTTAAAATCCTTTTGTTTCTTTGTAGTACTTTAGGGCTAGACTTTTCCATCTGACTCTCAATATTGCTAAAACTTGCTTGCCCAACTATCTTGCATATATTCCTTATCTGCTACTTGATGTATTTGTGTAACTTCTGGTACTACTTGATTTCTCACTGAAGATGGCAGTATGCATGTGGATAGTAAAGCCAACCAGGCCTTAGAGAATCCAGAATTTAATTGGGAAGGAAAGAGAAAAAATGGTCAAGAAAACTTGCAGATCATGGAGTGACGGAAAAACATATTCATTAATGATTTTAATAACTACACTTTTTCTGAATCTTGGCTCTGCAATGTTGTATTTCAAGTATTTTGAGATCCACTTGACACCTGCAGCTTAAAGATAACAAAATTCTTGCCGTGGTGGAACAATGCAGAAAGACTTTTTCACAGGAGAGCTAATAATTATCTGAAAGTAGATGTTTATTCCAAACTACGAAGTCTGATTCTTTAGCCACACATTATGTGATACCGTAGGAAAGCAATATTCCATTCTTCTTTTAAAGCTGTTTTCCATTAAATGCATGACAGAAGACAGCTTTGTAGTAGAATATATTACTTTGAGTAATGCTGTGAATTTTTCTTCAAAATTCATTAAGTCCTAAGTAATTTTGTGTTTTCTGTTAAAATGTCAGAACTATTTTCTGCCTAGTTTAGGAAAAATAAAATAATTCTGAAATACAACACATATTTTGTACCATCAGTCAGGCAAATAGTCTGTGATTCAGAAAACAAACGAAAAACTGCAAAGCTGTATTTCCAATTTTTGTTGGAAAAAAACAGAGGCCAGTAGCCTCTGGACTACATTTCAAATCCTTTTTCTTAGTGAATTTTATGTGATTATTGCTTAGAAGTGATTGGATGTTGAGTGATACTAATTAATACATATATATATTGGAGAAGAGAAAATATTAAAAGCTAAGGACTGTTTCTTCTTTTTTTTTTTCCTTTCCTCTGGGATTAAGGAATATCTTAAAAAAAAAAAATTGTTTCTGTAGGATTCTGAGTTTACATATGTTCTAACTGCCACTGATGGCTGCCAGCTGTCCAACATTGAATAAAACTAATTAGTAGATCTAGAAATAAGAGAATTTCCTTTTAGTGAAATTAAATGATGCAGGTTAGCAGAATTTTATTTTCCTCTTCATTAGAGAGAACTGAAGCATCTCAGGCCTAACCAAACTGGTTCAGTCCCCTCTGATCAGAAACAGGAATTTATACCTCAGTAGTTTTCTTTCATTAGAATACCTGAGCAATTTTGTTACAAAGATAACTTCTGATCTTGACAAAACTGACTTTTCCACTGATGGATGCTTCGGGATTTATATCGACATTGTATGAATGAATGCATCTAAAATTAACTGGCATCTTCTCTGTTCATAGCCTCAGAGGGCTTGCCGTAAAATGATTGCTTTATTCTCACTTTTCAGATTTCTGGAGGCCAGAGTTCGATTCTAAGATAAAATGTACTGGGGAAAGACTGAAGCTGTGTGTATTGTGATGACATTACTTTTTTTCCAAAGATTTTTCAATCTCTTCATCTGGAACTCATAGACATTTCATACTAAGTGGTCTGTGAATGCCCAGTGGTAAAGTGGTCCAAAACTTAATCCATCTTTTGAATCCACAGGTAGTGAATATGTCTGATAACTAGCATGAGCGAGACAACAGCTCTAAAATATTTGTTTTTTTAACATAGAATCTTTTATTCCCCAAAGTTCTATGTTCTCAATATGTTTTACCTTGTGTATGCAAGCTTTACAGACAAAATATAACCTCTCTTGTCTATCAGCTTACATTCCTGGTCCAAATTATTAGCAGACCTTACAACTTACAACAGACCAGAGAAGCTATGTTGCTAATCAGACACAGATGGGGACCTCTTAGAGTCAAAAGTTTGCAGGTATGAGAGCTGTTATTTATCATATCTGAGCAACGGTTTAAAGAAGGCAAGGGAATTTAACTAATCAAAAGATAAGAGAGATAAAAAGTTCAGACTGACCTCTGTGCTTCTTACTATTGAGGACTTTTTATGAGGAAAAATGAGAGGCCGTGTATAATTACAGAGATATTGGTGCTACTGGTGTACCCGTAAATAGAAAGACTGAACACATGATTCTGGTTTATGCAAAAATCCCCAAATTCTAGCTCAAAACTTTCTCCAGCTTCTAAATCAAAGCCACCCTTCATGTCTAAGAACTCATTCCCTCTCTCTCTCTTTTTTTTTTTTTGACCTCACTCAAACCAGCTGCAACTTACAAGTAATTTTTTTTTGTTCATCTTCTGCCATGGTACGAGTTGATCAGAGGGCTGGAGCACTTCCCCTACGAGGACAGGCTGAGAGAGTCAGGACTCTTCAGCCTGGAGAAGAGAAGGCTGCCAGGGGACCTGATAGCAGCCTTCCAGGACCTGAAGGGGGCCTACAGGAAAGCTGGGGAGGGACTTTTTACAAGGATAGGTAATGACAGGACAAGGGGTAATGGTTATAAACTGGAAGAGGGTAGGTTTAGGCTAGATATAAGGAAGAAATTCTTCGCTGTGAGGGTGGTGAGACACCGGAACAGGTTGTCCAGAGAAGCTGTGGATGCCCCCTCGCTGGAAGTATTCAAAGCCAGGCTGGATGGGGCTTTGGGCAACGTGGTCTAGTGGGAGGTGTCCTTGCCCATGGCAGTGGGATTGGAACAAGATGATCTCTAAGGTCCCTTCCAACCTGAACCACTCTGTGATTCTATGAGTTACAGTCATTATGATATAGTGACTTTTTAACTCAACATCATTTCAACATTTTAGTAGAATGAAGAATAAGACGACTCCTTCACAGACCTCCTTCAAGGTCAGACTCTGGCTTGTAGACTGCAGTAGTTCTTCCTGCTTTCTCTGAGGTTGCAAGAACAATAGAGCTTTTATTCATCTGTTAATGTTAATTTGAATCTTTTACTTGTACTAATTTCTTAACTAAGGCCTGAGATAGCCTTTTCCCTGAACAGTGTTTCACTTCACTGTGGGATTCTTGACTGTCTGTTGTCACAAACACATTTTTAAATACAGAGACAAGAAAAGTGGAGATCTCAGCTTGTTGCAGAATCACAGAATCATAGGAGTTGGAAGGGACCTCTCAAGATCATCTAGTCCAACTCTCCTGCTAAAACTCCAGGCCCCTAATCATCTTTGTGACCATCTACTGGACTCTCTCCAGCACTTCCCTGTCTTTCTTGAACTAGGAAACCCAGAACTGGACATGCTGCTCCTGATGAAGCCTCACCAGGACAGAGTAGAGAGGGAGAATCTCCTTTGACCTCCTGATTATGCTCTTTTTGATGTACCCCATATACCATTGGTCTTAGCCACAAGGGCACACTGCTGGTTTATGGTTAACCTGTTATCCACCAGAACACCTAAATCCTTCTCCACAGAGCTCCTTTCCAGTAGCTCAGCCCCTAAATGTACTGATGTATACAGTTGTTCGTCCCCAAGTGCAGGACTCTACACCTGCCCTTGTTGGACCTCAAAAGGTTCTTCTCTGCCCAGCTATCTGGCCTGTCCAGATCTTATTGAATAGCACTACAGCCTTCTGTCAGCCATTCTTTTCAGCTTTGTACCATCAGTTAATTTGCTGAGGGTGTACCCTACCCTTTCATTCAGGTCATTGATGAACATGTTAAACAAGACTGGACCCATTACTGACCCCTGGGGAACGCTGCTAGCTACAGGCCTCCAACTAGACTGCACCACTGATCACAGCTCTCTGAGCTCTGCAAGTCAGTCATTTCTCAATACAGCTCACTGTCTACTCATCCCACATTTTCTGAGCTTACTTACGAGGATGATGTAGGAGATAGTGTCAAAAGCCTTGCTGAAGTCAAGGTACACAACATCCGCTGCACTCTCCTCATCTAGTCAGGCAGTCATGACATCATAGAAAGCTGTCAGATTGGTCAAGCACAATTTCCCCTTGGCAAATTCACGTTGACTACTCCTGATAATCTTCTGTATTTACAGTTAGATGTTACTGGTGTAGCACAGCTTTTATCACAGACAAATTCAATGTTAATTTCCCCTCTAGCAGCTCAAAGGATAATGAACTTGACTCTTAACTCAAAGGATAGGTAACAGATAATATATACTTGTGGAAGTCCTTTCCTGGGCCTGTCAGCATTGCTTACTCCTCCTGCATTGCGTACTGTAGAGCAGTCCTTCTTTCTTTTGCTCTCTTAGCCATCCTGGACAATTTTGTGTACATGTCCCTTGTTGAGCTGCCTTTTCCAATTTCAACCAGTCTGGGAATTTATGGTTTTGTGATCTTTCCTCACTATAAATCACTTTCCCAGTTCACAATGTGGTCTGTGCTTGTGAAGGCTCCTCTTCTTTATGGTAGGGGCAATGTAGCAATGATCACCATTTTCCCACTCCCCACTAGTAATATGTTTCTACACACTCACACACATGACAAAGTAGAAAAACTAAGAAACTGAAAGTTATAAAAATACTGTTGTACGTTTTACTTTTCTATAGTACTTTTACATTGTATTCACTTGTATATAATTATTTCCTTCTTACTGTTATTTTCTGCTAAAAATAACATTTTTCCTACTTCTCTTGTCCATGTATTCTGAGTTTTCCATTCTTCTTTTCTCACTGAAGAAAAAAGTATGCCTTAAAAGTCAAAAAGAAAAGAAAAAAGGAATGAAAATGATGAAAATTTGTTAAAAGTTATTAATTTTTCTTTTACATCACTTTTATTTTCATTGTATTTGAAACATGGTCATATAAAGCATTCAACGTAGTGAAAATGTTCTTCTATCTCTCATTTATTTACTTGTGTTTTAAATTACAAATTTGGTCTTCCATAGGTCCTGTGTTAATTTTATCGATGGTCAGGTAAAAGTGGTTTTAAATATATGCAAGGTTTAAGATCACACTTCTGACACTCAGAAACAGGGACATCCACATTATATGTGGAAATTACTAGAAGACTGTTTTGAATAGGAGGAGACATTTTATTCACTACATTTCAGACCCACGTAGCCATTACTTGCCTGATGCCAACTCCTCAGCCTGTTTCATGTCACTCCTCAAATTCTGAATGGGTCTATAATGCTGATTCTCTCCTGCTATACAGGAGAAAAAGTGGAAAAACAGAGGTTGCTAATCTCTGTTAGTCCTCACTCTTGGCAGAAAGTTAAATGTTCATATGATATATAAGTGAAGAAATGTTAATAAATTCTCAGGAAAAGAGAAAAAAAATGGTCCAAACCAGTCATAACCAACACACCATGACGATTTTCACACACCACAGTCAGTGAAAGAGATAAATATGCAGAAAGGTGCATGCTCCAGAGTTTACAGAAGTGAAAAAGAAGTTGTTTTTTGAATTCAGGCGGAAAAGATAAAATTAAAATTGAAGGCAGCAGCTCCTGAAGAAGCTTTCTATATCATGAGCTATCAGGGGAAATTTTGAAGCATATGGGATGAATTTATCTTTATGAAAACTCAATTTATCAGAAGCCCTGATAAGTATGAAACAGCTAGAGCAAGATTTAATGCTCTTAGCAAATGCCTGAATTTTTATTTTATTTTATTTTTTAATACTTGCTGGATGAAAAGATCTTCTATGCCTGGAAAGTTGTGTGGGTTGGACGACAGAACCAGATGTTTACCAAACCCTCAGTGATATTTTTTCTCTGTTTTTATTAAAAAGGGGACTGAAACAGTAAATAGTCTGAAAGTTTGGATATGGAGCTTTTACTTTTTTATGGATAGGTAGAGCAACACTTGTCTGGTGGTTTATATTGTGAAACTATGAAAAGCTTTACTTAATTACAGTCAATTGATTTCCTGAGGATCTCTGATTCTTTAAAGAAAAGGAAAAAAAAAACACTTTTGGAGCTCATTCTTCTCTTATTTTATAAACATTACTATCCAGTGATGAAAAATAAAATAATTTCAACTGAGATTTTTATATGTGGGAATTTAGTCATTTCCTGTGTTTCAAAGGTACCTCTTGAGAGTTTGTTTTCTCTGCTAAATGTCCTCTTTTATCATTGTTCTGAAAGGATCATACTATATTGCTTTGAGATTCATACATAACAGAATGTACAAAAATTGTCTCCTCTTCATTTTACCAGCTAACTAATAACCAATTTTAACATTTCTTTTTGTAGTGCGCACTTTGTATATATAAAAATCACTCCCTACCAGCATGAGAATCAAATTTGCATCTATCTTTTCCCAAGCATTTTTCTGCCAATAGCCACAAGCAAGCCTTTTAGACTGAAATTTTGAAACAAGAGTTAGCAGTTTTATCCCCCTTTTATTTTTTTTTCAGAGGATTCAATCCATCACCTATGTCTGCTGTATACAAAAGTTTGCTGTGATCTAAATGTTCATTAACTCTCCTGTTATATGAATAAGGATGTCAGAGTAGCATGAACTGTAAAGCTAAAGAGCACTGAACAACATGTTTATAGGTAGGAAAATAATTCTCTTTATTGTAGGAATTACTAAGAGAAAGTAGAGAAAGTATACATCCTGGATTACATGAAAAGTCAAGTTTTTGCACATGTGGTCTCTTCACTTAAGTTTTTGGGGTTTATTATGCATCTCAAAGATGAATGTGAATTGTGATTTTTTTTCCAGAAGATCAAATTAAAATTATTAAAAATTTAATAATTTTAAATCATTAAATAATAATGATTATATGATTAAATAATAAATCATTAAATAATAATCATTAAATAATAATTAAAATCATTAAAACGAGTCACAGTAAGTTACGTACACAATAAGAGATTGTATCAAAGGAAAACTGGGATTTAAATTCTTTTTTTGTTATAAAGTTTTAAATCACTTGGTGACCAGAATTCATGTATTTCTTCATTTATTTTATGGTTTAGATTGAATAAAATATTTAATTTCTTCTAGGAGTGCTTTTTAATTTCCTTTTCAAACTTTATGGAAATGAATTTAAAATACAAACAAAATAGAAATACAGTTTCTAAGACAGCATAATTTGAACAGACAATTAGAATATTTCACTGAAATAAGCGTGTAAAAACAAAACTATTTTTTTTTCTGGAAATAATTCAGCAGAACCAATGTTTGTTTCCTAAACATTTTGATCAAACAAAATACGCATTTTTATGTTTTTTATTTTTTGATAATATTTTAGACAAAAACAAAGAAGTGTCTGCTTTCAGGAATAAAACTTCAGTCTTTCTGTTTTGTGGACAGATGGAGGTTTTCATGTGTACTCTATTTTATAACTCTCTTCAATGACTTGACTTCAGTTGTTTTCTCTTGCAGTGCTCAGTAAGTAGTGATATTCATCTCAGATGCTTTTCCAACTGCTCTGATTAGGGTAAAAGCCCTTAGGAAAGTCTACAGGTGTCAGAGTTCTGAGGGAAATACCTGCAGACTTGGATAAGAGATGCAGCTACCTGCAGACAAGGCTGACATACGCAAGGAAAAAATTTTTGTTTCACTTTTAATCTCAGCATCTTTTTTTTTCATGTCCTTTGCCATACTAGCTGTCCTTGCCTTTCATGTGCACCTTCCTTTTTTTAGAAAATCAGAGATTGAAGAGCCTGCCTTAGTGGAAGTTCTTGCCATTTTCTCCAATTTGATGAGTAAATCCTTCTCTTTGCACTTTGGCACAGACTAGTCAGACTTTTCATCCTAAAAAATATTAATAGGATCTCAGGTAGCCACAGATTTGTGAAGATAGGTATTATAATATTTTATTAGAAAATATCGATGATCATGATGAATTTATTGTAATTTCCATATATTGCGTTATTACACTGAAAATTATGCACCTAGCTTGGTTTCAGCCCCCAACTGCAAATAAACTTCAACAGATAGAGCAGGTGCACAGGAATTCATTGTGATATCTGTGGAGCTGTATTCAGAAGAAGTCAGCATCCAGACTACTAAAACATATTTTGAAAATCAGACTACCTTTCCAGAAAAAAAAAAAAAAAGAAATCTGCTGGAAAGCTAGACTGCACAAACACTGCTTATAAAATCTCCAATCTACAATAACATTTTCAAAATGCTTGCACAAATAAAATGCTTCTTGAAATGTTCTTAAAATCTTGAATGTTCTCAAAATTATAAACTGCCTGAAACACCTTAAAAAATCCCTACCTTTACAAAACAACTATTTATCAATTTTAATCTCTTTTTCTTGATCTGGCTTGTTTTATCTATTTTATCTGCGTGATGTATTAATTGACACTTACGGTCTAGAGTTTTTTGTGCATGTATTTTCCACCTCTTAGAGGTCTTGATCTATTTCCTGGTACATAAAATTGATGTCAAATATTTTCTATTGCTATAATGTCAGATTTTCTTAAGTGCAGATATAGCAGTTTTCATGCGCTGCATGACCCTGCATGACCTCAAAATAAGTCTTCAAAAAGTTTTAAAAGTCTAAATGTTATGGATGTCCTATATAGACATTGGTGAAAACCTTCAGCACTTCTATTCAAGTGGAAAAAACACCTTATGGTCAGACAATGAGCAAGAGAGAGCATAACCTTGAACGTGACTCACTAATCAACAAAAGCATTCCCAGCTTATATAGTCAAGTATTGACTGAGGCATCTGTGAAAAAAACACAGGAAGAAAAACTGGCAGTCAGATCCCTCTCTTATTATCCTAGGGCTCTCACTGTTACTCTGGAAAAAAAAGTCATACAAAGATAGACACTGACCCCCTAAATAAATCCCTGAACACAGAGATGAGATTCACGACTACAAAATTCCCAGTGAAGGAGCTGCTGAGCAAAGAGATCTGGCAGTTCTGTCAGATTGGATCATATTTTGAGAAACAACACCCACTTTTGAGACTTTAAGCTATCTGTCCACAGATAACTGGAGTTATCATTCTTTAACAAAAAAACTACTGTTTTTTTTGAAGCTGAGCTAGCATTATCACAACTTTTATGCCAAGCCTGTTGAGGTGGTTCAGATTTTTTGAAACACTAATGTAAAAAATAAATAAATAAATAAACTCAAGCATTTCTGCATGGCTTTTTGAGTGTCTTGTTCAGTCTCACAGATTGTCCCTGATGCAGCCTGTCTGTTACCTTTCGCTGAATTGGTTTTTTTTTTACCACATTAGTGGGCTGAATTGTCTTGGAAATGGGATCAAAGCAGCGTCAGGCAAGCAGTGAGGGATCTGACGCCAGGAAGTGGGACTACTCATGTCAGGTCATTCTTGCTGCTGGGAACAAGCCTGATGAATAGAAGTGAATTTCATTTAGGAATGTAGATAAACTTTTATCTTACAGAAGAAGTTCTAGTAATGTTACTATTTATTTAAGAAGGAAAATAAAGGTAAGATATCTAGTAAAAACTAACTACTACAGCTTTGTCCTGGAGATGCATTTAGCTTTTAAAGAAAGGCAAGATGAAGTTGTAATTCTACGTAAGCATGACTAATACAAATTTGGTGAAAATGAGTTAAACTAAAGCTTGCAGAAAAATATTATTTTCGGATATTTGGTCAAAACAGAAGAATGTTTTGAGAGAGATTTTCTCACAGTTTTCCCTAAAGTGATGTTTGTGGACATGAGACTTTTTCTGTTTCTTTCAGATTAAGATACACATAGTAAAAAAATGTTGCTTTGGTTTTAGAAGGAAGATGTTAACTCTGCCTCTTGGCTTTTGGTTAAGTGAACCTACGATCTTCTATAATATTTTCAGCAGCTGATAAGAAAAGGTTATTACCCTACCTACGTGGAGATCTGATGGCTAGCCAAATACTGAGCAGACTTGTTCAGTCTCTCAAAGATCTTGTTAACAACCGTGTCAGCTAAATAGTACTCCTGATTTCCTCCAACTTTAATGTCATCAGTTGCAATAGTGTAAAGATTGGACACTGATTTTTCACTGTTTAATATGTGAGTAAACAATAGAGCCTGGGCTCATTAGAGAGAAACATTGAGTGAGAAGATGCTTTGATATGTCGATTGTCAGACACCAAGTGGCATTATTGCCTCCTAGACAAATCCATCATTAGCCACAAGAACAACCTCATTCTCTCTTATTCTTTCTTCTTTCATCTTAGTTCCCAGAAAGCAGGAATGGCTTAACCAGGTAGACATTCTTGCAGTCGACCAGTGCTCACTGCTGCAGAACTACATATATTAGAGCAGGAGCTGCAAGATAAGTCAGTGGATGCTTTCTGTGAGAGAAAAATACAGCTTTACTAAAATTTCCTGAACTGATGTGCATGTTATGAGTATGTATTTATGCATCCAGGAGCAAAGCTCTCTTCCTTGCAGAAAGATATAATTCGCTGGAAGCATAAGTCCATGAAATAACTTTTGTGATCAGGCGCTTTTTGCGACACTCTGCTCAGTTCCCTGGTGCTCGTGATGCTTCTTGCCACTAGATGGCACCGAACATCTGCTGCATCGCTGCTAGAGGGCCCTGCGCTCTGCTCTGCCGGGGCCGGCTCCCCATTCCTTCCTGCTGAGGCTTCTGTTTTTACGTTTAGCGATAAAACTCAGAAATTCACCCTTCAAAAACGAAAGTTAGCTCACTTCGCTCAGTTTCCTCCATGCTCAGACTCGTAGCTAAATTTCACAGCAACAATGAGTAGTGTGATTGTGGCACAGCATCCTCTGTCATCACCTCTGGATTTGACCTGCAGTATTTGCTTGAGCTGCTCAGTCCCAGAACAGATAGACCATTATCCTTATGCCCTGAATAATATTTATTTGCTAATAATAAATATTGTGAGATGCTGGACTCAACATCTCGCAGAACTGGTTGTACTGTTGGTCCTGAGCTAACTTTTAGGGCCTCCAGAAACCCATGGCTGCCCCATGGCTTCCCCATAGGTATCAGTGGAAAATCCCAGTCTTTTGACAAGTTTTTCTTTCACAGAAATGCACTTACTCTATCCCTTTCCAAATCTCAACAGGAACATACATGATGACAATTTCTATTTTCCTCCCTTTCATTTTCATCTTCATTTCCCTCACCCGCAAAGGAAAGTCCTTTGCTCTTTTTATCACGAAGTCACTGCAAGACTGTCTCTGCTGTCTGTGGTGCAAAAATGGCACAACATTTTGAGTTCTTCCTCCTTAGTTAATGAGCTGCTTTGTTTTGCAAAGACTATGTAAGGTTAATCCAGTACGATTTTCCTCACTAGTCTCCTGACGCGTAAGGGAATGTTACAAACTTTGAGCAAGTAAAGAGAATGAGAGCTTTGTCACTGAATATGAGCAGGTATAATCACTGCTGAAGCAGATGTGATAAAGGAAAAGAGGTGACAACAATGAGGAACTATGCAGAATTTACTTCCTATTGATCTGCAAATATGGTATTTGAAAACAAGGCATGCACATTCTGTGTACACACTAAATGTGTCAGTGCTCACTGTGACAGATGGGACTAGGGAGGAAGAAAAATGTAGTTGAAAAGTAGATAAAACCCTTCTGGGCAAGGATGGTTATTTCCTCAGCTCAAATTATAGTATCACATAGTAATAATTTGTTTCTCCTTCTTTCCCCTTTCCCTTCCTTTCCCTTCCTTTCCCTTCCTTTCCCTTCCTTTCCCTTCCTTTCCCTTCCTTTCCCTTCCTTTCC
>WBMW01005940.1:19962-51980 GCA_013396635.1 Penelope pileata
CCTTTCCCTTTCTTTTTTCACCCAGAGAATATGTCTTAAACACACCTACTCTCCATCTTGATCTGCAAAACAGGCTGAAAACACTTTAATTCAAAATGTGAATGATCAGTGTTAAAGACAGATTTGGGTATCATGAGAAGATCAGTGGGTAAAACACAGTAATAACACTCCTCTTTCACAAGAAGGCTGGGCTCCAGTTTAGGCCTTTGGTTTATGGTGCTGAGTCACATTTTTTCTTGGAATCCAGTTTCATATCTCTCAAAAATCTCCCCCAGCTACAATCACTGTAGACTGCTAATTATGAGAGAAACTACCTTCTGTCAAGAAGAAAATTAAGGCTAACTATTTTTATTGGATGAATCCACTTATTTTACAAAAAAAATATCAAAGAAACAAAAAAATCCCACTCACTTATTATACCTGTTTGATCAAAGGAACTATAATGTTTTACTTTCCTTCATGTAAAATATTTAATGAGATCATTCTGATTTCATTAAAAAAAAAAAAAAGGCAAAAAACCCTACCACCTTATTTCACATGTACATTTCCCACATTTTTGGAGCAAAACATTCTGTTATTTTCCTCAGAAGTTTCTCACAACTGTAGCCTCCCAGTAGTGCATTAAATAACATGATTGCACTGTCACATATTGTTTCTTTTTTATTCTTTCCCTGGGGCAATGCAGCATATGCAAAGAAAACACTCATTTTGCTCCTGTACTCAGTACTAACTGGCTTTTCCTAAACTATGAAGGCTTCATGCCCATGAATGTCATGTTATCATAGACAAACTGAGAAGTGATACGAAATACAGAAGGCAAGAACATTGTTCATCAGGACATAAAAGAGTCTCCAGATATTTTCAGGTTTTCACCTTTATCTCGTGGTGAAACTTTGCATTATTATAGTTAAAAATAAATACAATATTTGAATTACCTTTAAATTGTTCTTTTTCCTTTATGGAGTTTTTTAAATACTCAAAGACCTGAACTCCTATCTGAAATGTAATTTCCATGCAACCAAATTTCTTACACATCAGTTCAGTTCAGTTCTATTACACTTGGCAGATGATCTTTTGCTCACTTTTATCTGGTAAATTCCTCAGGAACTTTATAAACAATGTTTGAAATGGTAATTCAGACACTTTAAATGAAGCTGATAGGCAAATGTAAAAAGCTAGAATGCTGTATTACTGTATACAGACCATTTCAATGCTAATTAATGAGAATAAAAAGTGACATGTAAATGAAGTGTTTCTGGAAAACAGCTGACGTCTGCCAGACTAACAGGATTATTTCAATGCAGTACTATGCCGTATTATATTACTTTTTGCAATCTACCTTTTTTAAACATTTCTGAGTAGGTTCCAGTGGTACTATGCTCTGCTCTTTTACATGGATTTTACGTGCTATATTAGTAAAATTCTGTTCTTCTCTTCCTCTATCCCTTGGAATTTGTCATCAAGCCATAATGAAGTTTCTGACTCTTATCTTGATTTGAAGAGTAACAATGCTTGTTTTCTTTACTTTTATTTAGATAAAAGCATTAGATCTTCTTACCAACCTGCTTTCACTTGCCAGAAATATTTTCTGTACTCTGTAAAGTGATGGACCATTTCACCATAATACCTTAAAATGACATCATAAGAATTGTGTAATGCCAACAGAGAGGACTCAAAGCCCCTTACAAACACATGGACATTGAATTTTATTTATTCAGTTTGAGAATCTGGACAAAACTCTTCCCACTGAAGGAAGGGAGGCAAAAATATACAGTTAAACAAGACAGATATAAATGTATACAATGTATTTATATGTTTATGTTATATAATTACATATGCATATATACATAATATATATTGCCTGGAAGTCCAACGTTATCCTGGACTGCATCGTAAGAGGGGTGGCAGCAGAGCATGAGAGGTGATTGTACCCCTTTTCTCTGCTCTCATAAGGCCCCATCTGGAGTATTGTGTCCAGGCTTGGGGGCACCCAACACAGAAAAGGCGTGGAGCTGTTGGAGTAGGTCCGGAGGAGGGCCACAAAGATGAACAGAGAGTTGGAGAACATCCTCTATGAAGAAAGATTGAGGGAGATGGGAGAAATGGTTTTAAACAGAAAGAGGGGAGATTTAGGTTAGACATTAGGAAGAAATTCTTTACTCAGCGGGTAAAGAATTCAAGCACTGGATCAGGCTGTCCAGAGAAGTTGTGGATGCTGCATCCCTGAAGATGTTCAAGGCTGGGTTGGATGAGACCTCGGACAACATGATCCACTAGTTGGCAACCCTGCACACTGCAGAGGGGTTGGAACTAGGTGGTGTTTAAAGCTCCTTCCAACTCAAGCCATTCTATGTTTCCAAGATTCTATAATACTTGCTCTAAATAGCTGTTGTTATCCTTAGGAAAGTAACAATTCATGTTTAACTTTCTTTTTTATGTACTCATCTCGGTACCAGCCTTATACAGCAAGTTCCTCACTTGTATTCCTGCAGTCTGCACCTTGAAACATTTGATCTAGGCAGGAAAAAACAAAATATGGGATTTCTATCAACAGAAAGTTTGACATGTTACCTTTGACTGCTGACAATATGTACATGTCCAAGTCATGAACAAGGTTTCTGTCACCCTGCATTTGACACAAAAATAGAGATGTACTTCAAAGAAACAATCATGAATAACATGAATACAGAAAGAAATGTGCTAGAGGTAAGTGCAATGGCTAAAGAGAACTTACAAAAGGAATAGCCTTCATTCCCACTCCTACAAATGGCCACAGGTCAAAATCAAACTATCTTAGGTCTGTGTAGTTCATACAAATTAACAAAAGTTAGCAAATGAAATATATTTTTTTTATAATGTAATGCTATATTAGTGAGCAGATTATGAAAGGTTTTTGCCTTGAAGAAGCATTCATCTGTCATTTCACTAACGTTCCTCCTGACATTTTCTCCTTGTATGTTCCTCACAACTTTGAATGTAAAATTCTGGGCAAGATTTGTCACAGGGTAAAGCATGTTGATATTCTGTTAGAGTTTCTTAGCATCTCTAAATTTGTTAGTTTTATCAAATCATACACCTTAGGTATTTCATGAAATGTATTAATCAGTATTAAAGTGACATGCATTCAATAGTTTTAGCAAAGTTCTTTTAAATTATCAGTTTATTAAAGTATTTTGTTTCTTCTATAACTGTTTCCCTGAATTCTATCATGTTTTATTTGAAGTCAAACTAGTTATCTCCGCCCTGGATGGACGAAAATCTGTTGTTCAAAAATTTTGGACAAATGCCTGTTTTGGCTTCACTTGGCAGTTTTTACAGAGCTTGAAGCATCATTATACCTCATGAAAGCAATAGCTGAATACCTTATGGATAAGAGGAATTGGGTATGTTGATATATTCTAGTTGGATTTCTGAAGAAATATTTTTTCAAAATCCCTCATAACAAACATTTTAGAGGAACTAGGTTATTATGAGTTAGTACAGTTCTTGCACTGGTTAAAAGATAAGTGAAATCCAGGAGTATGTAACTCATAACTGACAAATATCAGTGTAACAACCCGTGTTTCTCCACATTTGTAAATAACCTAGAAATGTTGATAAATAGCATAGTAATACATTTCAGTAATGGTGCTGTAATTCAAAAAGTCCCAAAACTGCTACTTCTACACAATTTGTTTCATCTAGAGTTAGGGTCTCTGCTACACATCATTTTCTGCTTCCTCAGCTTCTTCCTGACATTGCTGCTTCTCCAACTGAGTTCTAACCTTCTCTCTCTCAGAATTCTTTCTGCTTTGCCTGACTAGCCTTCGTCTAAGCCTGGGGCAACTCCACCTCAGGTCCACCCATTCCGGTCACAGGTACAAGTGATCCATTCATATTCCCTGGGCCAGTCACACCCCTCCACCATGTGCTCAATCATCAGTTTGTGCTGTGATCAACTGTTTCCCTACAGGTGCTATAATCTTTAATTGGAGGAAAAACAAAAACTGATAGAGCAGTTAGAGGAATTTATGGGATTCATGGACAGATTTATAAGGGAAGATGACGTTTGTTTCAAACAAATGTAAAACATTGCATGTAAGGAAACTAAATCCCAATAAACTAATTTTTACGCTAAAAAGATTTTCTCTGTACTAGTTCTTACAACTCAGAAATGAGATTTGGAATTTATAATAGAGAGTCTATGACAATACTTACCTAATGTCCAGAAAAGGCATGTTAGGAAGAAGAAAAAGATGAAGAAGAAGTGAAATACAGATAGTCATTACATCAATGTGTGTAAAAGTGTATGTTGGGGTGCTCCTGCATCCTAAGCCAGTATGATTCCCCACAGATAAGTATCTAAAACAAGTAGACAATCTGGAGAAAAGATCAGTGAGAAAAGAGATAAAAATTGAATGAGAGAAGTGAAGAAGGCCTGACTTGAGGTGGCAATTCACATAATTCATATTCAAGTGTTCTTCACCTTTTTACGAGGTGTTTCTCTTACTAAAATCTGCATTGGTTCAAAGGTAGACTGTACAGATTAATGAAGGGGAGACTCAGTGAGGCTGCCAATAATGCCTCCACCTCTGGAAGTTTCCAAGCCGCACGTAGAAAAGTATTCAACAAAATTATAATTGTATACCTGTCCTGAGCATACTTGTTTTCCTAATATTTTGATATTGTCTGTGTTCAGAAACAGACGATGAAACTGAATCTCTGGCCTGACTCAATAAAGCCATTCTCCTGTTTTTTTTCTGTGAGCTTCCACCATCTGCTCCTGTGCACACTGTGAATCTCACAGACTAAAAAGAGGCAAAGGGACTTACAGAGTACATTGCGTCAGCCTGGGATGTAATTACAGAAACATTTTCTTCAACAACAAAACCAGATGGCACTGGCACAAGTGAAAGGGCAGCAAACTGTGACATGGGGACTAGATCAAGCAGCTGGGGTCAGGGAAAGAAAATTTCTTAAACTGGCTTAATTGTCAAAAGTAATCTTTGTACAACTGACCTCTTTAGTAACACAGTCTGATGTGCCAAGATGGAAGCAAATGCTTTGTTTTATTGTTGTTCTGAAAAATCCAAACACTTCAACAAAAAAATAGTAGTTTTTTAGAAAGATATGCTGATTCTGTGAAAATTTCCATTTCTGTTGAAAATATCTTTTTACTTTCTTTCCTAAATAAGCCAAAACTTTTCAGGTGAAAGTTCTCAATAAGAACTCACCTGTGTAGGTGTGGTAGCTCATGTGAACACAGAGAGCAGATTCTTGCTTTGAGGTCCTCATGACACAAGGAATGAAGTCTAAACAAAGGCAGCAATTCCACTTTTATGAAGTGTATTGGATTGCACAAAAAATTGAGGAAGTATTCTTATTATCTGACTCAACCTCTCTTTCCATGTGAAAACTACAGCGAAAATACTCGAGAGTTGTGCTGTATAGTTTGCAAGCATGGGATAAGATTGTCAGCTGCCATGGAACAAGATCATCTCCTCTAGGGACGTGATAGACAGTCAAATGAGAAGGACCCATGGATCACACCTAGGTCCTGGACCAACAAATAAACCATGCTGTTTTCACTTATCTACAAAAGTAAAAGTATTTTTTTACTAGAGTAAACTTTGCAAGAATTAGCCTTATAATCTCTGTTATAATTCTCAAATTCCAATTAACTTCCCAGACATGATAAACGCTTTTGCATGGCAAATGATTCCTCATAGTAAACTAGCTAGAAAATAGGTAAAGCCTTTTGAATATTGATATGCAAGTAAATGGCAATTAATATTAAGTAATCCCTTGTGAGGACATTCCGTCAGGCTAATTCTTTTTCCTATCCCAAATTTGGCTGAAACATAGTAAGAATTAATTCCAGAGCATTTAATGAGGATTTATGTTTAGAACTAACTTATTGTACAAAAATGTTTAGAAAAGATCAGCAGCTAATAAAACATAGTATCAATATAATGAAAGAATAAGTAAAAGACTGCCTGGATGTTCTTTAGCCCTTCAAAGTCACTTATCTGGAATTGGATGTGTCGACATTAAAAATAAAAAACAGTGTGAACATATCCATACAAAAGACAAAGAAATTCAGCCCTCTAAGTGGTTAAGAAATTAATGTATAATTGCTAGAGACAGGCCTACTGAGGCCAGGGCTGCAAAACTTTATTCCAATGCAAACCTTTTAATCACAGAAGTACTTAATCTGAGAACAATGCCAGAAAAATGATCAACTAAGGATCACCCCTCAGAGCTGGAGTCATGGAGCACTGTAGAATGAGGACTGTTATCCCCAAGGCGATATTACAGTGGTATTTGCAATTAAATGTTGATTTGGAAGACATTTGCTTCTCCACCAGTAGAATGAGATACAAAGAAAGAGTGAACTTTAAATACCACTTAGTAAGTTTTTACTTCTGTAAATCTGTTACCTGGGGAGGGTTAATGTTCAGTGACAGATGGAAGGTCCAACTAGCATTATTAACAAGCAGAGAGGTAGACTAAAAGTAGAGAGTTGAGTTGAATGAAGGTGGCAGAGAAACTATTGCAGGAGCTTTGTCACTGATTGCAAATGTTTATCATTTTTAGAAATGCAGAAAGTTGGTTTTCATTGCTGTCTTTAAATTAAGTACAGAAAAGTTTGTCTGATGCTGTTTTAAATTGTTTTGAATAGGTAGTGCACTTGAGACCTTTGTTGCATGAAAGATAGTATTCCAAATTGCTTTATTGTTGTAATTTCTGTGGAAATTAACATCTACTTGCCTGATTATCACACTTTCTTTTTAATGTAATGTATTACCATCTAAATCGCTTTGAATTACAATCACTGTGGAATCATTGATCTGACTCAAGGTTTGATCTACATTCCTGCTGAGTTTGTCAGATACTTTTGTTTTTCCTCCTGGTGTTGAGTTGTTCGAGTTAATATTGAATGCAATTTTAAAATTCAGTAACTGTTTCATTTTGATTGTTGTTATTTTTCCATCTCTTCTACACAGATTCTTATCTGTCCTTCCTGCTATGTCTACTACAGGCACTTAAAGCTGAGTACCTGAGCTGAAACCCACACAAAGTGAATCCGTAAGGAATTTGGATCATATTCCGTTCAGACAAGGCAGATAGAAGTAGAACACTTCCACTACAGTCTTCACTGCATCAAAGATGTTTCCTAACAATGTGTGTGAATCAGGGCTTCCCAAAAGCCAGTGTTCAACAACCACCTTCATCACTTTTTCTGTTTCAGAGCTTTTCATTCTTTCATGTGGGAAAGAATGTTCACAATTCAGTTATCATTATAGCACCTTAAGGTTGCTGTTCATAAAATCTTATTAGTTTTCTCCTATTCTGACCTATGTTTATCACTGGCAGTCTCCTGTCAACCTCCCAATATGCTAAATTGTTGCCTTCACTTTCTAGATGTTTCTTGACATATTTTATCAAAACGTACTCTTGTAGCAATGGTAGCATGATCACAGACTTCAGTATGTCTGCTGCCACAGGGAAACTGCATAACATCAGCAGATTATGATGGAAGACCATGGCTGTGATGCTAAAATTTGACCTTACTAACAATATGTTAGAAATCTGACTTTTGGTGCAGTGTCAGATTCCTGGAAGGCTTCTAGGAAGCGCATTTTTTTCTATAATAGTAAATAAGACATGAATTACTCAATTGCGTAACAAGAGGAATGAAATATCAAGGAAGCCCCCTCTAGAGTGACATAATTTAAGGGCATCTGGCATTTCAGCCAGGCTGCTGATGGCATCCAACTACGTGTAAGAACAAGTATATTGAACATCTAGTCCTTAGACCAAAGACATTCACACTAATTTAAATATATTAAAAAGAGCGTGACCAGAAGATCAAAGGAGGTGATCCTTCCCTTCTATAACCTGCACTGATGTACAGGTTAGGGGCTGACCTGCTGGAAAGGAGCTCTGCCGAGAAGGACGTAGGTGTCCTTCTGGACAAGAGGTTGACCATAAACCAGCAGTATGCCCTTGTGGACAGGTGTTCTGGTTTCACCTGCGACAGAGATGATTTTCTTCATAGTGTAAGACATGACACTATATTTTGGCTTTAGAAGGAAAAACAATGTTGAAAACACATTGATGTTTTAGTTGTAGCTGCGCAGTGTTGTACGTAGCTAAGGATGCTTCAGTTTTTCAGCTTTTCATGCTGTCCTGCCAGTGATGGGGCTGGGGGGCACAAAATGCTGGGAGGGGATGGAACCAGGACAGCTGACCAAAGGAATACTCCATACCATATGACATCATGTAAAAAACTATAAAATTGAGACAGTTGGCTGTGAGGGGTAATTGCAGCAGGAAGACTGGATGGACATTGTTCAGTGAGTGGTGAGAATTGTGTTGTGCATCTCTTGTTTTGTAAGTATATATATATATATAAAATTATAACTACTGTTATTTCATTCTTCCTTTTATGTTTTAGAAAATAGCTTTTATCTTAACCTACGAGTTCTACATTTTTTTTTCTAACTCTCTCCCTTATCCCATTGGGAGTGGGGAGAGTTAGCAAAAGGCCGTGTGGCACCGAGCTGCTTGCTGGGTTAAATCATAACACCAAGAAGGCCAATGGTATCCTGGAGTATATTAAAAAGAACATGACCAGTAGGTCAAAGGAGGTGATTCTCTCCTTCTGCTCTGCCCTGATGAGTTCACATCTGGAATACCATGTTCAGTTCTGGGCTCCCCAGCTCAAGACAGGGAGCTACTGCAGAGAGTCCGGTAGAGGGCCACAAGGATGGTTATATGCCTCGAGCATCAGTCTTATGAGGAAAGGCTGAGAGACATGGGACTGTTCAGCCTAGAGAAGAGAAGGCTGAGACAGGATCTCATCCATGCTTATAAATATCTAAAGGTCAGGTGTGAAGTGGGTAGGACCAGGTTCTTTTTGGTGGTATTCAGTGATAGGACAAGGGGCAATGGGCACTAACTGGAACATGAGAAGTTCCATCTGAAAATGAGGAAAAACTTTTTAACTTTGAGGGTGACAGAACACTGGAACAAACTGCCCAGAGATGTTATGGATCCTCCTTCTCTGAAGATTCTCAACATCCACCTGGATGTTTTCCTCTGCAAGTTACTACTGTAAGGAATCTTTTATTAGCAAGGGAATTTGAATCAGATGATCTCAAGAGGTTCCTTCCAAACACTACAATTCTGTGATCCTGTAATTCCGTGATCTTTCTGTTGCTCCTTTCATTTTATGTAAATCTGAATTATTAGTAGAATGATTTGGTTTTCCTTCTCTATTGCACCAGAATCAAAATTAATCCTCAGTTCTAACAAAACCACTATATTTTTTATGTCTGTGTAAGTGACAGCCTTTACAAATATCAAGAGATCAAGAGTCAGCGGATAAATTTGAAACACACAAAACCAGCTGTAGGAGTAGAATCTCTCCTGAGTTTCCCAGCACACAACTTTCAAGCACAGGTAGTGTTAAAGAAAAATTTGATGTGGGTTGAATTTACACAGTTGAAACAAACTGGTTGTCTAGGTTTCCACTGTAGAGATAAACACACAATTCTCCTGATGAAATCTGGACATCTACTTTAGGCTGAGGTGAACTATTCCCTGAGGTTCACTGCCTCCCACCGCTTCCATGTTTGTTTTGTTTTACTTTCTTGCATTGTTTATATTGTTTCCATCCAGAGCTTAGCTTCTAAAAGTCATTTTAAGGAAATTTACATTCTGTCACTCTATAGTTTCCTCTAAAGAACAATCACCTAATGGAGGTTATTATGGAGTCTTATTATTTTAATTTTCCTTTTTTTTTTTTTTATACACAGCAATAGTCAGCTTCACTGAGGATTCAAATTCACTTTGTGAATGTCTCTTAACTACTGTGCCTCACTTATCTATCTCTGAAGATGATACACCTGCTAAGTCATCCTGTGTGCTGAAATAGCCTGTTGTTAACATTGGGGAAGTGGGTACTGAATTTCAGTAGCAGCAGCCTTGTTGAGACAATAGATTATGTAGCTATGACTTAGAAACTCCAGCATCTTTTCAGTTTTGACAATGACAAGTTAAATCCTGGGCAAGTCACATCACCGCTGTATGCTTCAGTTTTCTTAAAGGTTAACTGAGTGTTAAAAAATAAAAGATATACCAAGCTGTTTGAGGTGTGTTACAAAGTACTAAAGAGGAGACAAATATCATCACTAGTGACCCAGAAAAACAAATGGGTAAGAATTCTGTGTCTTAATGACTATCATTCAAAAAAGTGAAATTTGAAATTCTACACAGGTGACATTGTAAGAAGTCTTACCTGAAGCTGCTTTAACCATCTATCAAAGAATCAAAAATGGTCAAAGAGAAAATTTCAGATAAATTCTTGCTTTTCTGTGATGTTCTACGTTAACATAATGCTAATATCAATTAAGTATGTTCAGCAATTTTAATATTTTGTACTTGACAAACTGACTGTGCTTTGGTAATTCAATACAGTTTGCATTATCAAAACTCTTTTTTTTTTTTTAAGACTTTTAATTACTACCCATTCTAGACAACATGGATTTTACTTTTGATTAAAGCAGTCATTGATATCTCAACAATGCTTGATACACTCCATGTGAATTTAATTAACTTTTTAATAGCTGCTGTAAAGTAAGAGAAAATGGAAAAGAAAAAAATTTCAATTTTATATATAGTAACAGATGTTTTTAGTAGCATAGCAAAATTCTGAGTTTATTAACTCAGTGGGAATAATCTAATTAATCAACACAGTATTAAAGTCAGAATATTTCTGCTGGAGTTGATGGGGTAATCAACAGAATCAACTTAATGATTCTGTGCTTGACAAAGGGAGTGTTATGAAGTCACGGTTCAATTGATCTATATTGATTTGTCATCAATAGTGAACTTACCTGTGCAGTAAAATTCTAATATAGTTGCATTTCAGGGAGAAAAAATAGTAATCCTTCCATGCAAGACATTAAAGCAAGTAGAGAAATATTCAACTTAAAACAGCTCAATTGAAAACTGAAAGCACTATTTTTACATTAAAAGATCACCTCTATCTGTTTGGTATTGCAAAAACTCAAGCTAATTTCGTTATCAGAGATTCAGGAAACTTGTTATCTACATTAACATCCACTGCTAGGATAAGGAACAGTATCAATAAATTCATTGTCCTATAATATGGCAACCCTTCAGGTCTTCATTGTATCAACTGAACATCAATACCAGATCCAACTAGTTCTAATATCCTTGCAGCAGACAAGGTTGCCAGCCACTAGATTAGACACAAGATCAGGCTGCTCAAGGCCCCATTCAGCCTGTCCTTGAACATTCCCAGAGATGGGACATCCACAGCTTTGCTGGGCAGCCCATTCCAGCACCTCACCACCCTCTCAGTAAAAATTTCCCTGACATCAAATCTAAAAACTCCCCTCTTCCACCTTAAAACCATTCCCCCTTGTCCTATCAACTAAGAAGTTGTTTTCCCTCCTATTTATAAGCTCCCTTTAAGTACTGAAAAGCTGCAATGAGTTTTCCCCAGAGCGTTCTCTTCTCCAAGCTGAACACCCTCAGCTCCCTCAGCCTGTCTTCATAGGAGAGGTACTACAGCCCCCTGAGCATCCTTTTCCACATCCCCCTTCCCCCCCTGCCCCAACTCTGTCCTCACTTCAAAAGCTCTGCTCTGCTCTTAAATTTTCTCACTAAATCTTCTTTACTAAGGGAACAAAATTGAACTTCTCAGTTCAATTTCCAAATAAAGTCCACAAAACTGCACAGAACTATCTCTGCCATAGAAAGCATGACAAAGCACTTAGCTTTGTAGTTCCTTGATGCTCTAAGAAACACCATAACCCATCAAAGGCAGATGAGAATTGTTCATCATTACACGTTACTACCAGGCTATAGGTCAAAGGTAAAGCCCAGCCTCAGATATAAACACAGAGCCATTCTACTCTATGCACTTTCTCTTTTACCTGTATAGAATCATAGAATCATGGAATTGTTTTAATTAGAATAGGCCTTTAAAGGTCATGTAATCTAATCTAATCTAATCTAAACTTTCCTGCAATGAGCAGGGACATCTACAGAGATCAGGTTGCTCAGAGCTTGCTTCATCCTGACCTTGAATGTCTCCATGGATGGGGCATCCACCACCTCTCTGGGCATCCTGCTCCAGTGCTTCACCACTCTTTCCCTAAAAAAACCCTTTTTTCTTATATCCAACCTAAAACTTCCCTCTTTCAGTTTGAAACCATTTTTCCTTTGTCCTTTCACAACAGATCCTGCTAAAGAGTCTGTCTTACAGCCCACCTTTAGACACTGAAAGGCTGCTATCAGGTCTCCCCAGAGTCTTCTCCTCTCCAGGATGAACAGCCCGAGATCTCTCAACTTGTCCTTACAGGGAAGGTGCTCCATCTCTTGGATCATTTTAGTGGCAGTCTTCTGGACACACTCCAACAGGTCCATGTCCCTCCTGTACTGAGGACTCCACATCTGGATGCAATACTCCAGGTGAGGTCTCACCAGCACAAAGCAGAGGGACAGGATCACCTCCCTCAACCAGCTGGCCACACTTCTTTTGATGCAGCCCGGGATACAGTTGGCTTTCTGGGCTCAAGGGTACATTGCTGGTTTGTGCCCAGCTTATTATCCACCAGTACACCTAAGCTCTTTTTGGTAGGGCTGTGCTTTATCCTTTCATCTCCCGGCTTGTATTGATCACGAGGGTTGCGAAGACTCATGTGCAAGACCTTCCATTTGAAATACAAACAGAATGTCTCTTTCTAGTCAGACACACCCTCACCAGCAGCTGAATAATAAAAACAGGCAAGTACACCAGTTGTTTCTATTTCCCTCTGCTAAATGTCTTTCCAGTAGGAGCAAGGTTTCTTCTGCCATTTAAAGGCGCAGAACATGAGAAGTTGTAACTGACAAGCGTGATCTATTTTTTGCAGGCATGATGAAGTAGAGACATTAGGGTAATGGATAATAATGAAAAGAAAAATCAGCAAGCAAGTCTCTGTAGTTGTATAGACTAAACTGACTGTGACATTTCAACGTTGACTGAATACCATAAACAGTAGAAAAGCACAGGTTTAATGAATACATCTACATAAAACTATAAACAAGACAAAATTTTTCGGTACAGTGTTTGTATTTACATCATGCAAGTTACAAAATAAATTTACTCTAGGATATACTTCTGATACGAATGACTTTTCTTTAGAGAAATATTATCTCTAATCATCAGGTCACTGAGAGCAAAAATGATCCATTAGTGATGTTGGGGATGATTAACTGAAGTTACTGTTTGTGGATTTTAATTATGCTAAAATATAAAAGTGCTTGAGGAAGGGTGTAAGTCAGACTTAGAGGAAAGAAAATGGCCGTATTTAAGCAAGTAGACATGTTTGTTTCAAACAATTTTGAGCTGATTACTTAGTATATTAATAAGCTTTAAGGAGCTGATATATTCCATTACTCTGCAGTTACATTATTTAACACCAGCAGTAGAAACATTGAAAAAATATGAGTCTTGGCTATGAAGATTTTAAATTATGAGATTAAAAATATGTACAGACTTTGTTTTATTTTTGTTCCAGAGCAATACAGAACTCACACTGTAAGCAGAATATTGCTACTATTATTATTTTAAAAAGTATCTGGTCTCAAGTGCTCACAAGCTCAGACTATAAAAACAGTAAGAAAAGTGAAATATTGACTTCACTGAAGTCAAGAGATAATTTACTCTTGATTTCAAGCAGACAGGATTTCAATATAGTGAAATTCATAGAAAAATAGCAAGATTTGCCAACTCTGCTGCCTGTAAAGTAACAACAGCTCTCTGGAATTACTTTATTGCCAAGAGTTCCATTTAGAACAGCTTAGAATGGAGGGAATTAACACAGAGCTCAGGCCTGGTTTCATTACCCTGTACGCCTTTAAATCAACTGTAATTCTGTTAAAATGGATTAGCATTTTACCAGTGCCAGAAGGAATGGATGCATGATTCTTGCCAGTTTACGGTGAATCAGTGTATTGTTCCATTGCTCTGACCAAGTTGGAAGCACCACTGCTGTGTGTCACAGTGACAGTAATACCCCTTGATCACCTTAGTTACAAAACAGCATCTAGTTACTGTTAGGAGAAAGAGAAGAGAGCTGACACATTTTGTTGTTTCAATGTTTGCTTCACTCTCCTCAAGCAGATATAAGTATATGCATGCACACACACATGAAGTTCACCTTCAATATAGAGCTGCTACCTCACACTGAGGGCATATTGCCCCATGTGAAAATACATATTTCTGCAAGTTTATGCACAGATACAATGATGCAGACCAAACATTATTATTGTTCTATTGTCTCCCACGTGAAAGGGCACAAGTACGTCAAGTTTTTGTGAAAACTGGACTCACAATTTATGTAACTGTTACTCCATGCTACAAGACCTACTGTGCTTACTGGCACTTTCACAAAAACAATCCTTTTTCCTAATAAGTAAATTTTTTAAGAATATGAAAGTGTAATTCACTGCTGACATTGGCACTGTGCCTGGAGAACAGGTGTTCCGTTGTTACTTTCTGCGTTAGCTGATGCTGTAACCATGAGTTTTCCCCTTCTGAGATGTCTCATCATGCTTACATGAAGCAGATACAGCAACCGCAGGCAAATACGGCAATAATGAAAGGAGATGTAGCTGCTATTTGGCTAATAATCACTATAGTTCTGTGGAGTTCTTATGCTGCGCATTCTTGGTGCCTGACTAAAATCTTTGGTTACTGTTCCTATTTCATGTTTTAGTCTCTCTTAAACCAGCTTTGTGATCTGTTTGTAGGTTTGTACTACAGCTCTGATCAACCGTCTTTCATGCTTCAGGGGCCTGAAGTCCCTAAGATATTGAAATTACACAGAAACTGTGCATAAAATATAAATTAGACAACACCATCCTGTTTGCTTGCAGAACATAGATCATACATATTACTAATATCCACAACTTGATAAAAGACATTTGGGGATTTACACTTATTTTGTTAGGTTAGCAGTTGTTAGCATTAATATGGTGTGTTTCTTTTTTGGTTCAGCCAGTCTTGGAAGTCTTCTTTCAAGTGCTTTACTGCATTGCCTCAGTATGCTTCTAATGCATTAATAGGGAATTTATGGAGGCTTGTGTAAGTAAAGGGTTCTTGCCAGGCCATTCACACTAATGTATGCCTAAATATTATCAAGTAATATCAAGAATAAAAAGCAAGTGCCTGAGATATCTGTTAAATAGAATATCTATCCCCAGGGTGCACAGTTTTAACAGCTTTATAGCAGCTTTAATAAGACAGTTTCCTAAATGAACATTGGATATCGTTTACCAGTTGTCCACTAACTGAATATAATTTAAGACTTTTCAACAGGGAAAAAGATACGTTCCCTGCTGAAAAAGCTCACTCTACTTTTCACCTACTTTTTAACTTCGTACCTCAGTGAGCTTAAACGTTTAATTTCTGATTAGGGATATGATGTTTACAACACAGATGATTGGTACAAGAAATGCATCTGAGAGCAAATTTAATTTGTTTCCGTTGTGTTGTTAAATAAATATATATGTATAAACCTAATCTTGTTTATCTCTTCAGAACATCATATTCATTAAATCCATGTGCTTGGCATTTCATGTAGTTTACTCCACAAAAAATAAAAATATTATTTTTGTTTAAGCCTAGTTGACTGAAGGAATTTATCTCCCAGATAAAACTCAGCCGATGTCGCTCTTCATTATGAGCAGTTACCCAGGACAGGTCCTAATATTTAAAGCTGTGTCCAGCTCAAGTCCCAACTGAATAAAAAAAAGAAAAGTTGTTTAGCTGGAATAATACCAGGATGGTGACAGGGCTGGGAAATGTATCTTGTTTAATAGGACTGAGGTACATGGTTTAATATTAAGACCTAATCTAATCCTGCTAATGGAAAAATTTAATATTCTGATAGGATCACTTAGTGAAATAGAATATTATAGCCTGTGTTACGGAGGAGAAAAAAGAATCTAATTTGCACATGCTTGTTAGCTCAGTATGTACTTTTCATTAGCAATCATATGATTCTAATTCTTAACTCAATACCAGTGTTTTCTTTTATTTGGTGGATTCAGATAAAGCCTCAGTAAAGCTCTTTGTAAAATAAAGTCACATTTCACGTCATCATGGTAGATTAAATGTGCTATTTTCTTCCTGATGGCTTTGCTGGGTTAGGTGGTGCTGCAGCACCTTGTATTTGGTCATGTTGCGTAGATAAAGCATAACTGACATTTTGTAGCACAGTGGGTTGAATTGTTGAATCCTAGACAACATTAGTGTTAGGATAGTTCTGCTGCTAGACACTACCTTGACAGCCTTCTGATAGCCCTAAGAGAGCTTGAAGAGTAGGAATTCTGTCTTGAGAATAAGCATTGTGATTCTGAGAATAGGTCTTCCCTATCTTCACTTTGAGACATACATACATTTCTATACTAAAAGAGAGGAAATTTAGGTTAGATTTAAGGAAAAAGTTTTTTACAATAAGGGCAGTGAAGCACTGGAGCAGGTTGCCCAGAGAGGTGGTGAAAGCCCCGTCCCTGGAGACATTCAAGGTCAGGCTGGTCCAAGCTCTAAGCAACCTGATCTAGCTGTAGATGTCCCTGTTCATTGCAGGGGAGTTGGACTAGATGACTTTTAGATGATCTTTAAAGGTCCCTTTCAACTCTAAGGATTCTATGATTCTATACACAGCGAAAAGAAAGTATTCTTGTCTTCAGTGAATAGGAGATAGGCTCAAAGCCACATCTTCACTTCTGTAGATAACAGTGTAGTCTGCAAATTCAGCCAAAGATAATGAATATTCCAAGGATCTCAGATGGCCCTGCAGAAACCTTCTGCAGAGATGCTCAGAACAATTGCAGGCCCTTAAATGCTTATGAAATTGGGACAAAGATACTAAACTTCTAACCAATTTCCAAACCTCCTTTGTCCAGGAGAACTCCAATAATTTAGTACCTTTCTGTGCTCTAAACTGTTGCTTGGGCTGTGTCTATAACAATTAAGTCCCAATCTAAAATCATCCTCAAGCCTATATCTCTTGACAATCTTGTACTGTAATCCAATAACTGAAATCCAGTAGCTGTCTAGACAACTTGGGAAGAATTTTTCTGATTCTATTAGGTTTTAGTCAGTGCAGTTGCTGAAAATCCACAAGACAATACCAAGATATTCATCTCTAAACCTCAGGAAATCCGTCAATAAATATCTTATCACATTTTAAACCTGGCACCTAGTGCTTCCACAGCTACTTTCCCCTCCTCTATTGCTAGGCATAGACAAGCTTGTGAGGTAACCTGGTGTCTCACACTGTTTCATAGATTGTCCACTTTATATTTGGGGATATCACAGAATCACAGAATCACAGAATTGTAGTGGTTGGATTGGACCTTGAGAGATCATCGAGTCCAACCCCCCTGCCAAAGCAGGTTCCCTACAGCAGGTTGCACAGGCAGGCGTCCAGATCTGTGACACTTTGTGATACATTGTGATATCACTGTGATATCAAAAAGGCTAGATGAAAAACAACATCATGGAATGATTTCCATGTGAATTGTGAGATGTTGTATTGATGGAGACAGTGAGAACAGCTTGGTTGACATGTTGACAGCTCTAAAGATTTTTAGTTTGTGGGGATTTCAGAAAAGAGTGTGGTATACATCTTCAGCATAATCTTCTGATTCTAGTTTGTTTCGTGGGATGTACACCATTTGTACAAGGCAAAAATATAAATTTATCTATGCTTATAATGTTTATGGGAATGAAACCACTAATCCCAAAGTAAGAATTGTCCATTAATGCAATATTAATGCCTTAGGATGGGAACTTATTTTTTCCCACCTGTTTGGACTTGCTTATACTCTTCTGTTGATCTTAAGGGAAGATTATTTTCATGCTTCTTCTCTTTAATGATACTGTAATTTTAGTGAATATCATTGCATCTAAGAATTACTTGACAGAAGTAATTACCATCTGTCGGCATAACATGAAAAAAAAGAGCAGGATAGAATAATCATTTCAGTGTTATTCAGATATGTCCAAATGTTCTGATTAATTTACAGTTAAAAATCCTAGCTTACTGAATATTAAGTCTTATAGTAAATTCCCAAGTGTTTTCTTTTCCAGATGATGTGATCATGAAAATTCTATTATACTACTTTATATATACAGTTGAATGAATATTTCCAATCACAATGCCATGAAATTCAGTTTTCAAAAGCCTCATATTCCACTTCACTCCTGTTCTAATGTATCTTGATCCAATTTTTCATGTATACAGCTATTTTGAAAGTTATATCATTCATATTCATAGACCAGTCATTACAGACACAGTAATTGCTGCTTTCCATGCTCCATGAAATTTTATAAAATATTAATTTTCTATTATTCTTATTGCAGGTGGAAACAGTAGAAAGACAGCCTCCTCACTCCCCTGCAATACAATAAAGTCATTTTCAAGTTATTTCATTGTACTCTGAAGCAGAAATTTGTGCACTGAAACTTGACGCAATTTCATGCTACGTGATACCATTCTGGATACGAGTTGCTTCAGAGTTTAGATTTTGACAATTCTAACAAAAAGATTCTTATAAGAGTGAGGTTTCATGCCTCAGATGTGTCTAGAGTGATGCATGACATCAGATTCTTCAGGCTAGATATGCAGATTTTCCAGGTACAAGACCATAGTAATGTACACATATTTTCATTCAGAATCATGGAATTATAGAGTGGTTTGAGTTGGAAAAGACATTAAAGATCATCTAGTTCAAATTCCTTGTCATGAGGTGGGAAGCCTTCTGCTAGATCAGATTGCTCAAAGTCCCATCCAACCTGACCTTGACATCCTCCAGAGATGGGGCATCCACAAACTCTCTGGGCAGCCTGTGCCAGCACCTTGCAACCCTCCCAGGGAAAAATTTCCCCCTGACATCTAATCTATATCTCCCCTCTTTCAATTTAAAACCATTCCCCCTTGTCCTATCACTATATCCCCTGGCAAAAAGGCCCTCTATCTCTCTTGTAGGCCCCCTTTAGATACTGGAGGGATGATGTAAAGTCTTCCTGGAGAATTCCCTTCTCCTGGCCAAGTAACAACAGTCAGTCTCCGTCAGTCTTTCTTCATAGAAGAGGACCTCCAGCCCTCTGATAATCCTCACAGCCACTCGTGCTTCAACAGGATCTTGTCCTTTTTGTACTGGGGATCCCACAAATGAACTACAAGCTAGATCTCATGAGAGCATAATGAAAAGGACAACCACTTCCCTCAGGATGCTGGCCACACTTCTTTTGGTGCAGCCCAGGATATGGCTATTTTTCTGGGCAACAATTGCCTGTTTCTGGGTAATGATGAGTTTCTCATCCATCAACACCCCAAAGTCCTTCCCCTCCAGTCTTCTCTCAACACTTTCTCTGCCAAGACTGTATTTTGCTTGAGATTGACAAGACTCAGGAGCAGAACCTTGCAGTGGGCGTTGTTGGATTTCATGAGGTTTGCACATCTCAAGCTTGTCAAGGTCTCTCTGGATGGTATCCCATTTGTCTAACATGTTGTTCGCAGTACAGAGCTTGGTATTGTCCACAAACTTGCTGAGGGTGCACTTGTCTCCGTTTCACTGCAACAATGCTATAAAACAATTCATAGTACATTCATGGTCTACTTTTAGCTTGTAACTAAGACATGCCCAGACCACAGGCTTTCTGTATTGGATTCACTCTAAAAACTACATGAATAAAGGCAGTCAGACAACTCCTATAATAAGAGACTTTATCCATGTGAACTATAAAAAGTATAGTGGCTTATCAGATATTTTGGAGGAGAAAACCGATGATTTTGAAAGAGCATGGAAGATAAGCTAGTTGAAAAGGAATTAAGTGATTGTGGCCTTGCTCAGTGGTTACTACAAGTTAGAATTGAAAGAATAGTTAGGAAGGTAAAGACACTAGGACAATATTATCCATTTAAAGATTAATTACACATTTAATATAGTTCAAACTACTTTAGTCTGAGTATTTGATGGGAAGTAATTTAGCCTATGAAAAAAATCAGTTGCAATTGGGCTTTCAGTCCCTTAGACTGAGCTACATTATTCCAAATTAAAAATCCCTTGAAATGTATGTAGCTTGTGCATCAGGTCTCCAAGACCAACAGTTTCATTCTGCTGATGCCTTTCTTACATTCTGCATTAGCTTTAAGTCTACCATGAGTCAATAGATCACTGTAGAATTTCTGGATCACAGAGTCTAATTCTTTCTGGACCAATAAACCAGATCAGCAATCTGATGATCTGTTAGGTGTCATGCAATATGGCTTGGACTCATTCATGTAGTTTCTGTTGAAAAGGTTTGCAACATCTGCAGTTCAAGCATGTCAGAATAAAATCAGCATCACTGATCTCTCGGCTGTTACTGCTTTCAATCATAGTATTTGGGAAAAATTGTGCAGGCCTTGGCACAGGTCTCAATTGCTATAATCTAGCAGAAAATGGCTTTGTTGTTATAATAGATCAAATTCTGATTTGAAGTTTAAATGCAGTTTGAATATATTTAACTTGTAGACCTATTACATTTCTTTGATATGATAGCTGGGAGATAGTTGTAAATTTTTCCTGTCTATGTGGATGCATGCTACAGATTCATTTTTGACAAACAGAGAAATATATGAATCTCTATTTATTTCTTTTCCACCTGTCTTATTGAAGTTGTTGGAAAGATCCTTGTACACAGTAAACATGCCTTGATTTTAATCAAGGATTTTTAGGCTGTTCATCATTCTATTAATTCAGAATATGTCAATGTCTAGATTGTGTTCAGCATATAGTAGGTACTTCAACAAAAGAGTAGATATCATGCAGTCTGTTTTTATAGCACAAATCTTTCATTACTATGATCTACTTAATTAGCTGTATTGATCCAGCACTTTGGTAGAATAGCTGTTGTGCATTAAGTGCTTCAACGTGATCTTAAATAGTATTCTCATTTACATCACTGATATACTCTTAATGATAAAGAAATGGTAAAGAAATAATGGTTAAGATGTACTCTTAATGGTAAAGAAATAATTCAGCACAGTGTTGTAAAGATTTGAAATGATTCAGCATAAAAAATCTTTCCTGAAAATATTTGCTGGAAACATTGTGTAATACTTGGACAAAAACAGAAATAATTTCCAAACTCATGCCAAATATTCCTCGTCAAATTATGTCACCTATCTAAAAGTTAAATGAGAAGCTGTTCTCACAGGGAATATCCTCACTGACTATCTTCTGTTACCAAGGAGTCTTTTAGATAGATTTTTTCACTGTCTTTGGCCAGAAAAATCAAAACTGAGTAAAAGTTAATGAAACTATATGTTATGAATTAAATATGAACACAAAACAGAGGAAGAAATCTTGAATACTGCGATGAAACAATTCAGAGAGGACTCTGAAATTCCACCAACACATATTTCCTTCATAATCACAGTGATCATTGAATTCTGTCTTCCCTGAACACCTTAAATTACACTATTGTCAGCTTAGCCATGCAGACTAAAATGTAGTTAAATATATATATATATTGTCTAGACAAGCACAGCGGCGATGTTCTGCAATATTTGCAATGATTTTTTAATAGAGTGCTTTTTAAGAATATTTTTTTTGGCATTAGTGGTACTTTTTGTTTTTCCTTTCGAATATGAGATCAATGTAGTTTTCTGTGTGTAGTTTCAAGAACAAAATACGAAATCTGCTTTTATTTACTGGTATGAGGCATTCTTGTAACAACATAAAATACTGACTTCTCAAATCTTTGGTTAACACTGTTCTATTTTTATAAAGTTTGAGAAAATCTCCTTCTCTGTTGGAAATAATGTAAGCCTTGTTGTCTTTCTGAAACAAATTTATTGTACTTATAGTCTTATGAAATAAATGTGTATGTCTCTGTTGATCTTATCAACAGGCGGATATCAACACAGACATTCCAATTTCTACTACTTTAAAAATCTGGAATTTATATTTTATTACAAGTATGGAATTGTTTTGCTTCTTAAAAAAAAAAAAAAAAAGAAAGAAAAGAGAGAAAGAAAAGAACATGAACAATACCCTTTCTTCCTGACTATATAGATACTTTTCAGTCTCCTTTCAGAATATGCCAAATCCAAGAATGAATGCCCAATCAACTCTCCAGTTCTAAAAATTGTAATACATAGCTTTCAACTTCCTCACTAGACTCCTTAGCTGAAGAGAAGCTTCAGTCACATTTTCTCAGATGATGCTTTTTCTGGATCCAATAACTCTTCCTGATACTTATGTGTCACCATTTAGCTGAAGATATATCAGGGAGAGATAAACAAAATTTTTCTGCAGTGATCGGACCAGGAAGGAAATGTCATTTTTACTGCATTACAGAAAAATTATTTCACTCATCAGGCAGATGAACACATCATGAACATTCAAGTTTCCCTCTCCTCAAAAAGATGCTTCCCCTGCTCTGTATATACACTTTATCTAGCTGTTCTGTTGTCTGAGTTTCAGCTGGAACAGAAATTGTTTTTTCTCCAAGGATGTTTAATTCCTGTTTCTTCTAGTACCCTGCGAGCAAGGGGGCTGGGGAGGGCCACAAGGAGCTGGGAGGGGACAGAATCGGGACAGCTGACCTAAACTGGCCAAAGGGATATTCCATATCATATGACAACATGTGAACTATAAAATGGAAAGAAGTTAGCCAGAAGGACCGTCGCTGCTCAGGGACTGGCTGGATGTTGGTCGGTGGGTGGTGAGAAATTGCTTTGCGTTATCACTTACTTCCATGTATATACATATACATGTAATTATTTCTGTTATTTCTTTTTCTTCCTTTTCTGTCTTAGAAAACAGTTTTTATCTCAATCCATGAGTTCTACTTTATTTCCTCCTAATTGTCTCCCCCATCTCACTGTGGGTGTGGGGAGTGAACAAATCACTGCCTGCCAGGTCAAACCACAACACTTGCTAAGCCATTTCTTTGAATCTACAAGAGCTACTATCCTTTATACAATCACTGCTGGTTTCAAGATTTTCCTGTCCCAACTACTCAAATATTATTCAGTCTTTCAATTTACCTCTTCATGTTATAATTCACTACCTCTCTGATTTTACCTATACTTAATTGTTATACAGCTTGGCACCACATACAGGTATCAAAATCAAGAAATGATTCTTGCACATTTTATGTTATGCTTTGACAATTTATTGATATTATCTATTTTTTTTATTTCCCTTATGGCACAAAATTATGCTTCTGTCTAATGTATAGCTATTTTTGTATCTCTCCTAAACAATTTGTTTAACTTAGTTTTTCCTTTTCTAAATAAAAGCTTTATGTGATAAAGGGGAGGATGTTGTTAAAAGAAAACAACTAACAAAACCAGCATAAAATACCTCCCCATTCACTTACTGATTTCCTTCATAATATTCCAGCATACGTAAAGAAAGATGGATGGGAAATGAATTCATTAAGACCCTGATCATGCATGCTAATCTCTTTTTTTAATACCAGATAATTCCCAGATGCTTCTTATAATTACCTATCATCACTTAGTGGTAGAAAAGGAGAAAAAATTACAAATTTTCTTGTATTCACATCCTGCTGGAACAAGGTCACTAGCGACACCCAAGGAAAATGGCTGGCAGTAAAATCTTTCTACTTCTCTTTTTCTAGCTACAAAACAATAGTAGTATTTTTATCTTGATGAGAAATACCTAGAAATTTTGCTGATCTCTTATCATTGGTTTATAATTTAAGAACAGGGTTTTTCTTTTTTACATCAATAAAGAAAACTAAACTAGTTAATAAAATTTCTTGCTTTAAAATACACTAAGACAACCAGTAATTATGATTCTAAAGAAAGAATTTTGAAAAACGCAAGGGTTATGTACCTGACAATCTTCTATGTAGTTCATTAATTCTTGCAAAGCTAAGTTCTTGGAAAGCTAACTATGAAGTTTTATTTATTTATTTATTTATTCTAATAAGCTATGTAGTTCATTAATTCTTGCAAATGATCAGTCATATGACTTATTGGTAAAGAGTGGAGGATATGTTTTCTTTGCAATTGGAGATGTACGAGAATCAATCTCATCAGGTTTAACGGTAATTATGAATGCATATCTTATACACACCCTATTTTAACCTCAGTGAGAATAAAGGACTATTAATATTATGATATCAAAGGCAAGCAGCATGCAGATTAATGAAGACAGTTAACACAGGAAAAAAGAAAAAATAAGTGGCTGCTTTTTGACCTTAATACTTAGCATTCATATACTTAGTATTTTAAATACTTTATAGACTCATAGAATCATAGAACCTCCCAAGATGAAAAAGACGCACAAGGACCATTGAGTTTAACTCATAAGGTCACAATTCTGTTTCAAGCATTAATTTAAATTCTCAATTGTTATTCACTGTGATCAATGAGATTCCACTGGTAATATTTTTTCATTGGAGAAGGTAATGTTTTGGGCTCAGGAGAGGGAAGTGCTAGGGAGAAAATTTGAAGGATCAAATAGATTCAAGGGACCATGAAAATGCAGAAAAACAAGTTTAAAGTATGAGAAGGAGTTAATGGATGTCTGTAGGAGAAGGAGGACCAAGGAATAAAAATCAAGAATATTTTGATGTATAAGAAAATGAGATGAAATAATTTGAGATGGAAATGTCAAAATTAGAAAAAAAATATTTGGAAATAAAGAAAATGCTTTTAAGATTCATGCCTTTTCTTGAGAAGTAGATTTTTCAGTATCTCTCTACCTCTTCTTAGAGCTCATGACTTAACTTCTGAGTTTTCTTTGCCAAGGCAAGTGATGACAGAAGCATTTTCCATGTCTTTACTACTTGGTGTTGTCTCTGCATGTCTAGCGCCATTTCTTTTCTGCTATTCTACATTTGCCCTTCTACAGCTAGTGTGCCTAGTTAACAGGTGCCTTGTGATACCCATCTTTTGTTGAGGAGAATTTTACTGCTTTCTTATATGATATTTTGGTTCTTGTTTTGGGGAGCATGAGCTGCACCTGCTCAGCTGAACAGGGTAGAATCATGTGTTTGCATAATCTTTTATGTCCTTTACTGAGAGGATCCTTGCTAAGACCGTAGTTCTCAATTCCTGATTTACATGATTCAATCAAAGGCAAATGTTGAAATAAGAGACTAGAGCCTTGTAACAAGAGACTATCTTCATGCAGACTGAAACGTGAGGCAATCTGAAGCAAATCTCAAGTCTTCATGAAGTAATAGTCTGAAGACAAATAACAGAGACACAATACACTCAGATAAAGTGATAAAACACAGTGGGACAACTCTAGTGACCTGTAGAAGTATGACAGAATGGAGTGACAAAATGACACACTCTCAGTCAGCATGAGAGTATAAAAGACCTATCTCAAATAAGCAGGTAGATGCTTATTTGCAACCAAGGCAAAGCCAAAGAGATGTGATGAGATATGCTGTGTTCACTGTTTTCAATGTCCTTGTGAAGAATTCAGAACAAAGCAGCTCAATATATGCAATTTGGTGCTTTGAGGTATGCATCTAGTAGAATTTTAGAATGAAAATTGTTTAATTTAAAAATAAAATCAGATTTTCTACCTATACAATGTTGCAATGATCTTTATTACTTTGTTTTCACAGTGCTGAAATACTATATTCTAGGCTTCTTCCTGCTACTAATCTAATTTTTTCCATATGTTTAGCCAGGAACACATAGACATATAATGTTACACAAAGAAAGCTGAGACAAGTTTGTGGGGTCTATAACTGATGGCACACTTTGACTTTAAAATTACCTGGTGGAGGAGGGGAACAAAACACCAAGGAAAAATGGTAGAGCAAGGGAAATGGGGAAATTTTCCATCAGTGCTTGTTGTAGAAGAGTAGTGACAGAGTCTCCAGATAAGCATCATCTTCTAATGTCTCCAGGGTGACAGCTGGTCAGTCCAAACATTTTTCACACAGTATCTATGTAATTTCAATCAGGACTTGCTTATTAGAATTCCTGTTTATGATGCTATTAGCGATTATTGGAGCACACTTGATCAGGTCCAGATGTTGCATAATGACTGGTCGTTGAGCTCTGGACATGTATATTATTCAATATTTTTAATGGGATTTTCCATGACATCTGTTACATGCTGTAATGTTATAAACCAGAAATTATAAAGAAAAGAGTCAGGAGACCCTAATACTGTGTTGTAAAAAGCTAAAAGCAAAGCATGGGGAGATGGAAAGAAAAGGGTGTCACAAATGGGTGGAAACCACTTTCATAATAGCTCTTATGTGCAAAGCAATGATGTTTATGGCACATGGGATACCACACTAAAGGCAGCCTCTGAGAGTATAGATGTAACAGTTTGCAAGTAAAAGGCAGGTTGCAGAACTGCTGATAGAGGGCCCTCTGTATTGCAATGGTTAGGGCACCTGAGGTAATGCTCATTAGCACCACAAATCCTGGCTTTGCTCACATTTGCTTTCATCTGCTTTGTGGGTGTGGATTGGCTCTCTCCACCCTGACCTACAGCACAGTTCAAGGAACTTACTGCTGTTAGTATTATATCCACACAACGCCCTTCCTGTCCTCCCAACCCTTTCACAGCTGCAGAAATGCAGCAGAATGTCAGGAGGTGTTACTCTCCTGCTCCAAACATCTGTCCGTGCTGTATTCTGGAAAATACATCTTAGTCAATGGTTATGTCTTATATGAACAATTTTTTACCATCATGACATTAAAGCTTCTGTGGACAATCTGGGTTCAGTTGGCATCTTCAGCACCTTCAGCATTCTTTCTGAAGGTGGTGGTCAGGTTATGCAACCACTTTGGATGTAAAAATGAAGTAAATAGCTCTTTTCCAAAGTGCACTACATTATCTCATCTTTGCAGGCTTCTCTGCCATGTTTGCCAAGGCTCTAGGAATAAAAGATGCTTTGTGTCTGTTCTGCTTAAATTTCAGAGGCTTGCAGAATTTACTACTGATTTACAGGACAATGAATTTTTAGAGGTTTATGTTTTCTTTGCACCCTTGACAATTCCTGAGTTTCTCTCTATTGCTATACAGTAGCACTTGTCTTAGTGGTGTGTGAGTGGGTGAACAGTCAATGTACATGGTAGGACTCCTTTCACAGTTGCAATACTGAGAAGTCCATAATGATTCTGAGTGTTTGAGAAATCATAAAATATAGAATGCACTCCCTTTCTGTCCTTTTTTTTCACATCTCTGATTTCTACCTTTCTTGTTCTCCATCTGCAGCAAAACAAAAACTTTAAAGTTTCTGTGCTACACATTTAATTTACTTGAGAATAAGGGATATGGAGCAGAGCAAGTGTGTTCAGCTATACTCTTGTGCATCTGAATGAACTGCTCCTCTGACATACCGTCCCAAGGAGAACCCATACAAGGAAATTTACGTATCACAAGTTTGGACTATTGCTCTTCTGCAGTGCCCGTGTAAATTCCTGAAATATATTCCAGAGCAGGAAAGTTTTCCTGCCATCTTTTCACCACTGAACTCTTTAAAGAAACTTGCAGATAATACAAGGATATCTCTTCCTTGCAAGATTTAATTGCTTCTTCCATGGCCCCATTATGATTAATAGGAATTGACACAATATAGGCCATCAGCCTACACATAGGAGCTCTCCTTGGAACTTCAGCTTGTCTTTGAAATGCAGTGAAATACTATTTTCTGTTACATTATGATGCTTGATAATGCTCATGCCATTTTCTCTCCTCTCCTCCACAGCCCAAACTTTATTCGTTTTTTTCTAATTTACCTGCTTAACACAATAAATTAATACATTGACCTTATACATGGAAAATGCTTGCATTTCATAACTGAGAGGTGGGCAGGGACACCTGTGCTGTGTTGTGTTTCCCATAAACCCGAATTGTTCTAAGGGACCTCATGTTTTACTTACTGCTTGTGGAGTAACTTGCAGGGGAAAATGTGATCTCAGTGAGGCTCCTGTTAATTCATCTATCTTACTCCTATAGCTTGCCTTTTCAAAAATTCTGCATAAAAAGATTCTCTTTCTTCCTTTCCTAGGACTATTAATCTTTCCTTAGGATTTAGATCTGTTTTTTATTGGAGTTCAGTAAATTTCCTTACCAATTTATCCCATAAACTAAATTTAAAGAAAGTTCATAAGTTATTTCACCTTTCATATAGGATATTGAAAAACCTGATTTAAAATTACATGTGCAGACCAGAGCTCAGAGTGTCCTGAAATTCTCATTTCACCTTTTTAACAAGACTAATACTGTTGTAGTCCAGTACAATACATCTAACATAGGAGTTTATCTGTTCTCATCTGAGTTTCCAGTGAGGACTGACAAAGGTCTTCTTCTTTTCTGTATCTCCTAAATGTATATTTATGTCAGACCTAAATACAATATACTTGCTTCTATTTACATACTACTTTGCTTACTATAGAAATCCCCCCCCCTTTTTTTTTTTTTTTTTTTTTTTTTTTTTAACCCCCCCCTTTTTTTTTTTTTTTTTTTTTTGCTCCTAATCACACCGCACACTTTTTCAAAAGTCTTCTGTAAATTACTAGTTTTTGTCATGTTACCACCTGCCTGTGGGTAGCAACATAAGATCATAGAATCATAGAATTATAGAATGGCCTGGGCTGGAAGGGACCCCAAGGATCATCAAGTTCCAACCCCCCTGCCACAGGCAGGGCTGCCAACCTCCAGATCTGCTACTAGGCCAGGTTGTCTAGGCCCCCATCCAATCTGGCTCTGAACACCTCCAGGAACGGGGCATCCACAGCCTCTCTGGGCAGCCTGTTCCAACATCTTACCACTCTCTCAGTACAGAACTTTCCCCTGACACCCAATCTAAACCTTCCCTTCTTCAGCTTAAAACAATTCCCCCTTGTCCTATCACTATCTACTCTTGTAAAAAACTGATTTCCCTCCTGGTTATAATCTCCCTTACTTGCTGAGGGTGCACTCAATCCCATCATAGATGTCATGGATAAAGATGTTAAATGGCACCAGTCCCAAGACAGACCACTTGGGGACACTGCTTGTTCTTGGCTTCCACCTGGACATAGTGTCGTTCACTACAACCCTCTATCTACGGCCTTCCAACCAATTTCTTATCCACTGAATACTCCACCCCCCAAATCCATATTTTTCCAACTTAGAGATAAGGATGTGGTGGGGTACCATGCTGAAGGCCTTGCACAAGTCCAGGTAGATGACATCAGACATCTTCTCTTTGTCCACTGACGCTGTCACTCCATCATAGAAGGCCACCAGATTGATCAAGCATGACCTTCCCTTGGTGAAGCCATACTGGCTGTCTCGGATCACCCACTCATCCCTTATATCATCCAGGAGGATCTGCTCCATGATCTTCCCTCACACCGGCCTGTAGTTCCCCGGGTCCTCCTTCCTCCCTTTCTTATAAAGTAGAGTGATGTTTCCCTTTTTCCAGTCACCAGGGACTTTGCCCGACAGCCACAACTTTTCATATACAATGGAGATCAGCTCAGCAACCACATCAGTCAGCTCCTTTGGGACAAAGGGATGCATGCTGTCCAGCACCATGGACTCGTAGACATTCAGTCTCATGAAACAGTCTCGGACTTGCTCTGCCCATAAAGCATGGGGAGATTTACTCCTTCAGTTCCCATCTAGAAGTTCAAGGATGCGAGGTTCAAAGATGTGAGAAATATGAGAATCCTGGCTGCCAGTGAAGATTGATGTAAAGAACTCATTAAATATCTCAGCCTTCTCCATATCTGTTGTAGCCAGTTCTCCTTTCTCATTTATCAAAGGAGGTACACTCTCTTTGGCCTGTCTCTTCTGGGCAATGTACCTATAGAATCCTCTCTTGTTTTTAACATACCTCACCAACTTCAGTTCCATCTGTGTCTTGGCTTTCCTAATCCCATCTCTGCAAGTTTGGACAGCATGCCTGTATTCTTCCCAGGTGACAACCCCTTGTTTCCACTGCCTGTACATGCCCTTCCTTTCACTCAGTTTGACAAGCAGGTCCTTGCCGAGCCATGCTGTTTTTCTCCCTCCTCTTTCTGCTTTCTTATTCTGGGGGATGAAGAACTCTTGAACTCTCAGAAAGGCATCCATAATGAGCAGCCAGCTTTCCTCCACTCATTTGTCTCTAGCAACATCTTCCCAGGATAGCATCCAGCAATTCCTTAAGCAGCCTAAAGTTCACTCTCCTGAAGTTCAGGGTCCTGACCCTACTCTTTGCCAAATTACTCCATTATGCCTAGGTTATGTTACTTTTTTTGTGAGAGTGCTGGTTTCAGGAGGTTGAAACCATAGCTCGCACTTTTGGTATGCATACATGCTGCTCATTGCTGCCTCCAGAATCTCTTTCCTATAGCATATTTTCTCTCCTAGAACAGAGTACAGGCTGCTGCCCTAGAGATCTTACCATTTACTCAGTCATTCCTTCTGCATTTCCATCATAAAACAGACTTCAGCTGAACAGTTTCTGATCTTTCTAATGAGGAGTCTTATAGCAGAAGGAAATGGGAGTACAGGTCATGATTCCTGCTTATCATTTATGTTTTTGACTTCCATCTCTTGTTCATGATCTCGATGATTAGTTTATCTAGACAGACTGATGTATCTATACAAATGTCAGTAAAAGGTTGTGTGCAGGTAGGAAACGCCTGCAGGGATAATTCAAAATGAGGGAGGTATATAAGACATTTGCATTGCAGGCTGCCTTTTGCAACATTTTATTCTTATTAAAACAGAAATGATTTTGGGACATGCCTGTTGCTGAAGACTAGCTCAAAGCATCACTTATTAAAAAGATAATATTATGCTAGTATTAAGTCATGATCTTAATGACAGGGCCTATTTCGTGTGTGTTTTCATTGACAGGTTTGCTGCCCATGAGAGATTATTTAACTTAATATAAGAAATGTTCAACTTAAAATAATGTATAGTCCCATTTTCATATTTTCATCATAATAAGAAATTATAAAGTTTCTTCCTTCTTGTAAAAAATAAATATCTTTTTTACCTGTCTGACAAACAAACAGACAATAAATAAATAAACCCATTAAGAGCTGAAGATGATTGCTTATTTTCTAGACATTGACCATAGCAAACTGAGCAGTGAAAATTAAGCACACTACAATGCAGGTAATAACTGAATGGTTCCTCTACTCCCCATATTATTCTTCAAAATAGAAAATATGATTATAATGGACTTATTCTCACTCCAGTGAGATAGTTAAAAATATCTAATTTAAATTGCGAAATGCAAGAAGTACCTGGATTTTATGAATGCTCTAAGTAGTTTGAATACTTTCTTCTGCTGAAAAGTTCATCTTGCTAACACAGAAAGACAAACACAGAAGTTTAGCAAGTACTTGAAGGAAATTTTTTGAAAGGTGCTATTCAGAGGGGTAGAGAAAAAATTACACTCAGTAAGAGCTGAATGTCTTCTGTCTGCAAGCCTGAGCACAGAATACTTAACTCTGCTTGTGATGTGAGATATTTTTGTGTAACAAAAAGATCTGCCTGAGATAAGAATATCTACTAAGAACCTGCAAGAATCCAACTATCTTGTGCACAGTAGTCTGAAGGTGCAATATCCTGTTACTCTGCATGCCCTACATACTGTTGATTAGAAGACCCAATCTAGCATATAGATAGTCAAGACAGTCTAGAGAGTCATCTAGCTTCCCTTAAAGCATACACTTTCATTTATCCTGCTGAATAGCTTCCTAAATTTGGGTAACTTAATTTGTAGCTGAGTCTCACTGTAAAATGCCATATGGAGGTTTGGCACCGATCTACAGTGGCAGTCTCTTAGAACAGCAGTATCTGCCCAAAGATACATGACAAAAGAGTCAGTGGACATGACAGATGGAACTACACTTGGCAGAAGAGGAATCTGAGAGATGAGGCCAAGGAACTCAAAAAGCTCAATATATGAGGTCTGCACGGAAAGTAATTTTGTTATGTTGGCCCATGAC
>WBMW01005942.1:0-41852 GCA_013396635.1 Penelope pileata
GGGTAATGCAGAAGGATGGAAGTTTCCAGTGTGTGCCTCAAGAGGATTTGATGCTGGGTGAGAACAACCACTAGATGGTAACTACTTAGGATGCATGAAAANAACCACTAGATGGTAACTACTTAGGATGCATGAAAATTGTGATGTAAATGGTATGGAATAAGGGGTGGATATTGTCTTAGTTTCTAACTGAAACTTTCTCTTTTAGTGTCTGCTACAAAGCTGTATTTTGATTCTAGAAGGAAAACAAGGCTGATAACAGTCCACAGTGTTGAACAGAACCAAGGACATTTGCATGTCTCTGCCAAGAGAGCAAAGAGACTGGGGGAGGCCACAGGGAGCTGGGAGGGGACAAGAATGGGGCAGCTGACCCAAACTGACCAAAGGGATGTTCCATACCATATGACATCATGTAATATAAGGAAGGGAAGTGAGCTGGGAGGGCCCGTTTGCTTGGGGATTGGCTAGTCATCAGTCACGGTTGGTGAGCAATTGCTTTGTATAATCACTTATTTTGTATATAATTATCATTACTGTTATTTTATTCTATTTTCCTTTTCTGTTAGTAAATAGTTTTATCTCAACCCATGAGTTCTACCTTATTTCTCAATTCTCTCCCCCATCCAAGCTAGGAGGAGGGGAGGTGAGCGAAAGGCTGTGTGGTGTTTCCAGGCCTGCCGGCTCAAACCACAATATTATTTCATTTACCTATTTTATTTACCCACCTATAAAGACATAAATTATCACCTGACACATTTGATATAATTTCGAACAATCTAGAATTACAAAACTAGCATTTTAGCTACCATAATGTTTCCATAGGGAAACATTTTCTACACATCAGTAGAAAAAGATAAGCACTTTCAGGAGATGGTGCATATATATATTTATGTATAAATTTGCATAAATTTTGCCTGAGCTGTCCTGGTTTTCCATATCTTGGATTCATATGTGAATTTCAATATTTTATGTCAGGCTTTTTATCATATTTGTTCACTAGCTTTCTGTGTATACTTAAGCTTTGCTTAGGATCTTTTCTTCTGTCTGTGTTTGGAGACAAGTGATCGATCCAATACTTGGAGAATGAAAAGGGTAGCATAGAACTTTGACTTAATACTGGATGATGAATGACCACACAATGCTGTCTATTCAATAGAAAAAAAAGTGTAAGACGGTCTAGAAACTACCTTAGAATGGAAGGATGGAATGGATCCTCTTATGTCTACATAGCAGAAAAAAGAAATCGTAATTTGCAATTTTAAATACAGTTAAATCGAAACTTCTGGTTAAGATCAATGTGAAACAGTTAGGATTAATGTAGAAATTCCCAAATGTTTGTCTTTGTTCCAGCAAATAGTGAAAGTTTTACAGTATATACCAAGGAGAAAATACTCAAAATACCCAAAAAAGCAAACTCAGTTTTATACTAATAAAAATGTTTTATTGTTCTGGCTATCATACTACTGTCTGTAAATAGAGAATGTAAATGAAAAATTTATACATAGAAAAAGCTTTTGTTTTGGTTTGAATGGGTGTTACTAAAAATCATTTTGACTATAAAACAAACCCCAGTACTCAGTTCAACAATTTTTTGACATTATTGACAACTACAGTAGTGATAGTGAATAGACTGAATAGAGTGAATAGCTGATTTATTTGTGTGGAAGAGCAAATAATATAGTCAAGACATAGATATATGGCCTGATACTTGGAAGTCGTATTTGAAGGAATTCACACCTATAGAGTACATACCTTGGGTGGGGATGGGATGTGAGGGGAAGCTCCAGAGTGTAAACAAAGGATCAATATAATTACAGAAACAAAAGCTAAGTAGCTGTCATTAAGGGTGAATTTAGAGATTACTCAGCAGTAACTGAGTAATGCAGAACCTGGGCTTCTATCTCAGTTATTTTATTTTTTTTTTACCCGTTAGATTCTGTATATGGAGCACCATCAACGTTATCTAAGCAATATTTGAGAAAGATGCTAGTGTCAAGTTTCTCTTATTTCTACACCACTGTATAACATACAGTGCTGTTAGTTATTTTCACTGTTTAATTTTAGAACAGGACCTCTCAACTTGTAGATGAAAATCCTTAGAAATAGGTGCCTGAAATTATGCTCCCAAATAAATTTAGCTCCAAAAATGCTGGGATATTTCTACAGCTCCTATAAGTATAGTACATTTTACATGCCCTAAAAGGCATTTCTGTGTTGAGGCAATTTTATTTCCAGAAAGACATTTAGTGGTAGAATTAACTCTGAAGTTAGAAGGCTTTGTGTTTTGTTTATTTGTTTACTTCATTAATTATTTTGTACACTACATAACTGTAGATGCCATTATCCATAAATATTATTATCTACATAAAAGTATAATCCTTCCTTTCATTTCTGCTTGGCTTTTGGCACATTTAGTATCATAGTAATAAATCAGATGTATTCATCAAAATAATGAAACATGAAAAATCAAAAGGCTAATGCCTTTTGTATGCCTTAATGTATTAAGAGCGCACAGTGATGGAAGGATGAAAAGCAAAAAGAGCTGAAAAAAAAATATTGTTAAATGATGGTGTTTGTGACCTTCTGGGCATAACTGAATCCTGGAGGGAAGATACCTATAATTGAGATGTCAATAGCGATTAGTACAATCCATACAAAAGAAAGTGGAGAAGTATGGTTATAGAGCAAATCAAAACTATTTACAATCCTAGCAAGCTACAGATTAGAGGAGGTAAGTCTCAGGGTAAATTCCTATGAACTGGGATAAAAGACAGGAAGAAAAAGAAATATCAGTGTGTGATTGATATTGATAACGCAGGGAAGTAAAAGAAAACCAGGTCAGTTCAAACTAACTTTTGTTTGCTCAAAAACCGAGGATACTTATATATATGTATACATTTATAAAAGTATATATATATATATTTAAATATATGTGTACTGCAGCCAAAGGAAAAGATATCAAACTGTATTTGTCATTTATCATATGAATTATTAAATGTTTCCCTCATTGCAAGTGGATGGCAGGAATCTCTAAAATAACAGGAGTGAAATGCGCAGGTAGAGGAAAATAATGCTTCATAAAAATCTGTTTTAAAGGAAATTCTTGAAAGAAGTATTAAGAGAATAATTGATGAATGATTAGATATATCAGAAAGATGGAAATATTTAGGAGAGAGGATAAACATTTCATGAGTTGTGATAGCTAAAAGCCGGAAAAGGGTAGAAGCAAAGAACTGAGTGCATGTCCTGTATGATCTCTACCTACTTGGCACCTTTAGCCTACCAGAGAATTAACCTAGACAATGTTGATAACTGCAAGTAATATAAGCAAGACGCAAGGAACTACAGGAAAGAAGGGGACAGACTCTTTAGCAGGGTCTGTGGTGATAGCAAATGGAGAAATGGTTTCAAAGTAAGAGAGGAGATTTAGGTTGGATTTAAGGAAAAAGGTTTTTACAGTAAGGGTGGTGAAGCACTGGAACAGGTTGCCCAGACATGTTATGGAAGCACTGTCCCTGGAGACATTCAAGGTCAGGCTGGACTGGGCTCTGAGCAACCTGATCTAGCTGTAGGTGACCCTGTTCATTGCAGGGCCGTTGGACCAGATGACCTTTAAAGGCCCCTTCCAACTCTAAGGATTCTGTGATTCTCTTTTTCTATTCTAGAAGTAATTTGACTCAACAGAAACAGACTAGTGCTTGCTTCTAAGTTGCTTATATCTGCACTATTTGTATTTCGGTAGTTTTACATCAAATTAGATTCAGTCTGATTCGTAGTACTGAACAAATCCAAAACATAGCACCCTATGGGCTGCATTGAAGAGAACTAACTCCTTCTCAGCCAGGCTCGTTGTACCAGTTTTACTGGCCAGTTCCAAGGACAGCCTGCTGATGAGGGAGAGCAGTATGTCTCAAATGATCCTGGATGGGGAAAAAAAAAAAAAGCCTCATGGAGGCTCAACTGAATTACTCTGCTAAGAAGTCTCAGCAAGGGCTTCCAGTTTTTTCTATTTGGAAGCTACTTTCAAGCACAGGATCTCACACAACAGACACCAAGCTTAGCTTGGTTGCAATGGTCCTGATGCTGCAGCCATACCCATGCTTGGCAATGTACCTCACTGATCTAGACACTAATTTTGACTAGCAGGTTGATCATCTTGACCTCAGACCTGCCTCACCAAGAGTTGCCTGGTGACTACTGGACTACCTGATCCTGGGCAATGCTTCTGGACCTTACTGTGACTCACAGACTCTACTTCCCACCTATCCTGTTCCCACATCCCAGACCTGTCCCATCAGTAGAAACTTGGCTAGTGATCTGGACTGTGCTCAGTCCAGTACTGAGCCAGCCCCTCACCTTGCTTGGGTATTGTGGCATGGAGCCCTATGCCTGCCAGCCATGTTATCACCCACAGCTGCCCTGCTTTTGCTGTTCACTGACTCTTCCACTGTAATATACTCCCAGGGCTTGACATAAATACATCCATAGATAAATGGAGATAAGGAGTAGTGTAAGGAGAATAGGAATTAAGATAATCAACATAGAGAGATAAAACTCTTTGAAATAAGAAAAGGAAAGGGAGGGATTAGATCAGGGGTGTCCAACCCGCAACCTGTGGGCCACATGTAGCCCAGCACAGCCCAGACTGTGGCCTGCCATCTGCCGCTGTGCGGTCATGTTGGCAACTCTTCCTTGTTGAGAGGCCCAGCCTGGCCCTGGGAATAGATTCGTCTCCCAGCAACAACCAAACATCACTGTGCAATGAGCACTGTCTGAGTTGAAGCCAGGACACAGGGAGGGCACAGAGCATAACTCAAGTTATGGCAAACAAATTTATGCAATTTTATACGTTAGCTAAACACAGTCCTGTGAACAATAAAAAATATGAAACCTTGTTTTTTGTTTTGATAAAGGAATTTAAAAACACGTTTCAAAATTGCTGAAAAAATTGTCAATTTTTTGGTATATTTGTGACTCCATTTTCAGTTGACATAAATACATTATGTGCAAATTTTCAAATGGAAAGTATAGAGTTGCAGTCAGACATTTAACTCAAAGGAAAATGTGATCATGTCTCTCTAGTAGACTTTTACAAGACTTATCTTACCAGAGAAAAATATCTCTTGTTTCACAATCACACCTTATTCATGTCACCACTTTTTGGCAGTACATATATTCATGAACAACGATTTTCAAGGATATAGCACAGGAGGACTAAAATTTCATCAAAAAATCTCTGATGAACACCTTAAGAAATCACTTGCAACCACTTCCGTTGAACGAGACATTGATGCATTAGTTTCACAAAAACAAAGTCAAATATCCCACTAGTTTTATGTTTTCGTTGCTCTTTTTTATGTGGTTCAAGACAATTCCTCTTCACTCAATGCAGCCCAGGCAAGCCTAAATGTTGGACACCCCTGGATTACATGTTAGAGTTTAATTAAACACAATCTGCTCTGCCTTAATGGAAACTGGAATGTGAAGTGGGTGATCTGTTTGGGTCCTTTATAGAAGGCTAAACAACTATTTGTTGACCTTTAAGATTTTTATGAAATGACTCGATAGATAAAAAAGGCAAGAGCCTTGCTCGTGGGACCCAGAATTCAGTATTATTATTTCCATTTCATTCATTTGTTGACACTTCCTATGGTTATGTCAGAATCTCTGGATAATATTTGAGAAAGAGACCTTTTTTTTTTTTTTTTTAATACAATAGCATACAACCAGACACTGAGCTAGAAAATATTTGTTTACAGGGTTCATGAACTACTGGTCACAGCAAATGACCTTGGAATCTGAAAACATCATCCAGCCAAGCAAGCAATATTGGATTTGTGTCAGGAACATAAAATATTTAAAGAGAAATAATGGAGGATCACAGGCAATGCCAACATAGTTTGTGTGGACATTCAGGCAGCTCTTAAGAGTTACAGTACTACAGTTCTATCGGTGTGGGCATAAACCAGTCAAGTTGTTCTACAGCAGGTGTCATAATCATTTTACAGGGCACTTAGAAAGGAATATGCAACAAGGACACATTTTCCCTAGGGAAAACCATAAATAAGAACAAAACCTTTTTTTTTTCCCTTTTTTTTTTTTTTTTTTTTAAGAAAAGAGTAAAGGGCATTTAACCTGTCAAAACACATTCCCTTCTTTTACTTCATTTCTTTCATTGTGCTATATAATGACTGCCTGTTGAATGATTCTGATGTTTTTCCTTGAACACCCTTGCCTTATAGACCATTAGAAATACTTGTCATTCTTCAAAATCCCAACTGCCTCTCAAATTGATTCTCAAAGTCTGCATAATAGGAATTCATTTTTATTTTTGTGTGTGCTAGTTTACAGTGCTATCAGTCAGGTAGATTTTAAATTACATACTTTCTTTGTGTTACTTAAATTACTTAGTCATTAAACTGATTATTATTTTTGTACTCACATGTGCACAAAGGAAATAGTAATCAATGAAATTGGCATATTCACAACATAAATGGTGAGCTTAAACACTGAAAAAGAGGACACTGCAAAGCTAAGTGTTAAATGTTACACATTTTGGGCTTAGTTCTCCATTGGCCCATTGTACAACAGATCAGTTAAAGAAATTATGAAGTGCTCAACTTTCTTAGGGTCACACACAGTAACACTGATTACTAAGCAATGACATTGAAGTTATCATCTGTCCTGCTGTGCTAGGGAAGACAAAGAAATGAGCTGAGATTTATATCTTTTTTTTTCCTCATAGAGGATGTTAGGGTTACAATAATTCCCCCAAAAACTGACTCTGTCATTAAGTTAGTTAAAGGAGTATTTAACAAAAAAAAGAGAGAAGATAAAAGCAAAAAAAGGCCCTTGTGCAGTTAATTTATTGTACCTAAATCTTCACTTTTTCCTTTATTAACATATTTAAAGTCACACACTTGGTCACCCAGTTATGAAGAAGCATACATTTCAGCCTTTCTGCCAGGATTTCCTTTTCTTTTTCAGAACTCACTCAATCAGGCACCTCAGGCAGATTACTTAACTCATGCAATCCTTCCATGTCTTGTCATACCTCACTTACATAAAGGCTTCTGTAACTTTTTAGACTTAATGTCCTTTCATATCTGAGTAAAACTTTACTACTCTCTTTGGAGAAAAACAGGAGACAACAAATAGATCCTTGTGCTGCTTTTGAAGATAGTTATTATCCAGGTGATTTTTAACTGGGCTGCCTGATTTTACTACACTGTTTCTGAATGCCGGTAATGCACGAGTAAACAGATCTTGACTGAAATAGAGGCCACGTATTCTAACAAGCAATTCCTTCTTTATTTTTGCATTACTCATTTTTTTCAAATCAAGTGACTTATCATCAAGTGATGATATATTTAGTTAAAGATAAAAGACAGGTGTATACCTTCCTAGCTGAATGCCCTCATGGATTCTTTGACCTAATGCTCCCATTCTCACACCAGGAAGCTTGTATTCTTATGTTCAGCAGAAGGAAGGGAAACAAGCTTTAGCCTCACCTGGTGGAAGGTGAAAGGCTGACTTCAATGAGACTTAAGGTCTTCCACTTCTTGAGTGACTGCTGCAAACTTTTTTTAGCTCTTATGGGAGATATCTTCTCAAACAATGCCTAAAAATGAGGAGAGGCCTGTGCATTCTGCTTTGAATACTTTGTATTGCCAGCTAGTTCTAAGAGCACTATCAAAAAGCCAACCACAATAGACTAACAAATGGAAATCGAACACCATCAAATTTCTACGTCAAAATTACGCTTGCACAAGAAAAGGGGAAAAGAAGATTTGCTTATGTAGTGGCAGGTTTAGCAGCATTAATAAAAAGCCTTTTCCAATCATATGTGGTGCTTAGATTTTGGATCACGAATTTTCAAAGCACAGTTCAAATGCCTACTGTCTTCTCAATTCCCAGTGTACGCCTGACCCACATCTTCTGGGTAGCTTATGTACCCTTCTCTCTGGCGTGTGTAAGGCCATGATGCATGCAGTTGATTCAAAGTGGTTTGGATTTAGGAGTCACAGGTGTCGGTTGCACTTTCTGATAATTATTCACTTAATACAAAAAGAAATGCCTACTATTTAGAATCCAAAATCCAAGAACTATACTGTATAATTAACACGCAGACCTTGGCATTAGGCTTCCTTACAAATTATATAAATGTCATTATTCCTCCTCATCTCTCCACTCTTTATTTTGGGATTTTATGCAGACAAACAATTTCATACCTGTGTGGGTTTCTTCTTTCATCTTCCCTTGTCTTGCCTTGATTTGCCTTGACCTTGCCTTCCCTTGCTTTGCCTTGCCTTGCTTTCCCTTTTCCATTTTCCCTCTTCCCTCAACAATTACAGAATGAAGACAGGTCCCTCTGCTATACAGAGAATTCAAAGAAGTACTGCCACAGAAAAATATCTGAGAGTGTATCAGGCTAGGATGCTGCAAAGCATTAACTAAAATTATGAGCAAACGAGCAAAAAATAGTCTGCACAGTGTCACAGAGATCCAACGGAGTATGTGTCAGGCAATTTGTCTTACTATTATTCACATCTGATCTACAAATGTGGACACTCTTGATGATTCAGCACCCCTTAATAGAACTACCATATATTGTGTCACTCCAAAGGGAACTGCACAATCAGTGAAAAAGAAAAATTGCAAAAGGACAGGTTCATTTGATTGTTAAGGATAAGAAAGTGCCTTTTTTGCTTTACACAGACAGTATCTTGCTGCAAAAGAAACATATATTCATCACTGAAAAATAGGGAGAATTAACCACTAGATTAGACTGTAATCATTCAGTACTGAGCTATATATAGGAGTTTCTCGTAACATTTTCTCTGCATTTCAAAGAACCCCAGTTTCATGGAGGCTTATGAAGAGAACACAGTATCTGTATTCTTCATCCAAACCAAAACATAGGGGTGCAAGGTGACAATTAAGAGTCTGTGAGACCCATCTTACGGTCATGCTTATTGTTTACACAATAGATGTTTGATATCATAGGTCTCATTATCAGATGTAGGAATCTAGTCAATATATTGGTTTCTAGAGAGCTATCCAAAAGATCAAGTAGGTAGAGTGAGACTTCATTCACTGTGCTGATTAGATCACCAGCGACAATAATGAAAGTTCAGACATCTAATCTTATGTCCAGACATTTAACTTTATGCAAATACCTAAATAAATTTAGTAGAATTGAATTCCTACCTTGTCTGTCTACATGAACATTTTTCTGAACTTACTGGTATACTATGCAGCAGTACAGCAGCTGAAGGAACAGAAGCACTCGCGCTAACATGATAAAGGCCAAGATTTAAGTTTGCTAAGTTTAGTTTTCTAATGAAGGTACTCAAGTTAAGAATACAGCTGGCATATGAATTCTGTAAAGTCAATAAACATCAGCAACTCAAAAGCACAAATAGACTTTCACAGCCTTGCAGACTTTACAGTAGTACTTAAATACATGTAGTGAACAGAGCAAGATATCATAATATCTGCAAATTATTTGCATAGATGTTTTTACTGTTTCCACCGTTGATACAGGTAACACAATGATCATATAAAAGGGAAAGAAAACAACAGCGTAACTCATCAAATACAGACACACTTTGGCACTGGTTTGGTTTAGTGTTATAACAGTTCTACTGTTCGTTTTTCCAAGGTTTTGGCTTGCGCACTATGGTATATGTGCACTGCAACTGCCAGGCAGGTATGAGCCAAAAAAAAAAAAGAAAAAATGCCCCAAACAATCATATGACCAAACGTATGTATGCCTTCATTATCACACAGGTTTTCATGACATTGTAGTCCACATATAGACTTTGCTACTGCCATGAAGTACTTAGTATTCTGAGCGCAAACTTAAAATATACTTATCCAACCACCCTGTTTTGAGTAATGTCTTCACTAGAAAATCACATCACTTACCAGTCCTTCAAAGTGAACTAGAAGGAAAATCTACCAATAAGCTCTTGGTCACACGCAGAGATCAAGACTCACCAATATGGTATCTGGAACAGCAAAGAAATATAAAAGACACAAAGAGCAAGATGTTTCTTTGTACATGCTCTTAGTACTCACACTTAAAAAAAAAAAAATTAGATAAGGAAAAATAAAAAATGTCTTTCAAGTGCACTATTATTTAATATCATTGGACATTGGAGATGTAAGAGAAGTCAAATCTTTCTTTTTGCCTCATTGATTAGATTGGGTCTGGCCAGGATGGAGTTAACTTTCCCCACAGCAGCCCATATAGTACTGTGCTTTGCACTTGTAGCTTGAACTGCCTTGACATTGCACTGATATTTTCCCTGTTGATAAGCACTGCTGGTATAGCATCAAGGCTGCCTCTCCAATCCCTTCCATCCCTCCAAAGGCCAGCAGAGTTAGGGTGGGCAAGAAGCGAGTAGGGCAACATTGCCAGGACAGCTGACCTAAATCAACCATAGTAATATGCCGCACCGTATCATGCTCAGTAATAACAGCTGGGGCAGAAGAAGGAGAAAAGGAGACTCATTATGAAACTGTCTGTCTTCCCAAGTAAACACTACACATACACTGAAGCTCTGCAGTCCAAGACATGGCTGAACATCAATTGCTGATGGGAACTAGAGAATAATCAGAGAATAATTTTTTTCTTTTATGCATCCACACAGCATTTGATTTATTTTGTTTCATTTCATTTAACTGCTCCTTATCTCAACCCATAACAATTTTTTTTTTTAAATTGTATTTTCTTCCCCCCTCATACTGAGGAGGGTGACTGAGAGTGTTGTGGTGGTATTTGTCAGTTGTTAAACTACCACAGTTGCACAGAGTCAACACAAAAGTTATAGTTTGGGGTCTTCAGGTATTCAGTTCATCTAGCATATAGCATGACTGCACTCTGGTTAGTTTAATAAAGAGTTTCAGTCATCCAGGATCATGAACTCAGATACAATACTCACTGAGTGACTGGATTTTTCACAGAACTTTTTTTGTCCCTTCCTTGCCAACATGTTCAAGGATTTCACATAAAGAATTTGTCAGGATTTCTTTGTTCAAAGGAACTTGTTATAATCAGGACTAGAGGTAATTAGAGGTGGAAATGAAACTTTCATTGATTTCACATCAAGATAAGCCATTTTTATGTTTAAAAGTAGTGAAGAAAAAGGGTTCTAATTTTAATAAATCTCCTGTAATAACTTCCACAATATAAAGACATTTGATCAATGCTGGAGAACAAAGTGTACTTTGAAAGTGGTGCTGCTTTATTTATTTACTTACTTATTTTCTTTCCCTCCAAAATGTATCATCATTGAATCGGGAAACTTCAAAAAATTATTTTACAATAGTTTATAATCTAACAAACTAAAATTGAGTCAAATGTGCTTCTGTTCTATGAGGCATCAGAAAACATATTAGACAGAAAAATGTTAAAAGTTTGAAAAAAGTGTTGTAGATGAGGTGACATCATGAAATTAAACCATAGAGGACTATTTAAATATTATTTTTAAATGAACACTGAATTAATAAGTGCTACAATTTGTACTGTGACTTGCAGTACAGTTACGGAATTTCATGTTTATTCTATATTTGATATTATTTGACTATATTCTTTGTATGTCTTGCCAAAACTTTCATTCAGTAGTGTTAATAGGTTGATGGGTATTGATTGCAGGTTAACAGACAGTGTTAGAAGAAAATTTGACTCAATTTTTTCAGACTTTTGTTTAAGGTCAAGGTATATTAAACTTTAAATTGGAAAATATTCATTTTAGTGCCTCTTCCAGATTTTGGGTGTTGTATGTATATTTTTTCATAATCATCCTAGACCAGCTTTCTTAGGTGTTTTTACATATGAAGCAAATGTGAACTCCTGGCTGTTTAATTGTCTTGGAATCCTTCAAAGGAATTTTTAATCATAAGGATTACTCTAAATTTGGCTTTGAGGAACACCTTGATGCTGTATGGACTACTGACATTTATCCAGCACTGTACTTGTCAAATGTCATTTGTGAACTGGCTCCCTCACACACTCATCTAGGTCAGTTCATTCTCAAAGAATTCTCAACGTACCTTTCAACTCACTGACTTTGTAGTTAACTCAGTGAAGGAAAAGAACAAGCAAAAGAAACAAAATAATTACAGCAGCAGCAAATAGGCTGTTCCAAGACTTTTCTTTGGCAGTTTCACAATTCTTTAACACATTCACTTTCACGCAAGTGACTTTCTCCAGTATCCTCCATTTATTTTCCTAACATCCTCACCGAAACCTAAATATTTCTTCACTTTATTTTATTATATTCCCACAAAATCTGTCCTGTAATCTCCATTTTCATAATATTCTTATTCTTCGCAAGTTGTCATGTTCTGAGAGAAGAGCAAAGAAATTTGCAAAGATTAGCAGTAGGCTACTCTCCATTCTTTGAACCTTTTTATCTTTGGATAAACAAGTAGTCTTCCGGCTTCTGTGGGCAAAAACATGCTTAAATTTGATAGTATTCAAGGTCACAAGCAATTGAAACAATGACCTTAGAGTAATATGCAACATTAATAGTATAACACCGTTACAAAATTCTGAACCCATTCCTTGGAAAAAAAGCAAGATTAACTTCCCTGTTCAGACCGAAGTTATCATATGGTTGCACAGCATGTTTGTGCTTAGATTGCGTCTGTGAAATCTCTTCAGTCCATCTTTCACTCCCAACTAGTAATTATAACACTGGGGTAATAAAATTTTCCATCGCAAATGTAGACAGGCTGCTGAGCAAACGATAAAAAACAAATTCTAATTGACTAAAGTCATTCCAACAGCCAAGACAAAGTAAAAATTATGAGTGAATCCAAAAATAAGTTATAAAATTAGCAATGCAATTGTGCTTGTAACAAAATACTTATTTGATCCCAGGAGATGTAAGTCTTCTGGAACGATGGACTCAAAGCAATCTACTCTAAGAGCATCACAGTGATAATCAGATTGGGACAGTCCTTAAAATTCAAAGGGTTAGTGTTTGAATTACTAATTTCATTAACCACAGAATTCTGCTAGGGGCACTGCAAAAGGCTACAAAACATGAAACACAAAGGAAGATTGAATTTGTACCCTTTTCAAATTAAAGGTGTACTATTTCTGTTCACCGAATAGTTAAAATTCAGTATAACTGCTTTTTTATTGTGATATACTTATTGAACCAGATATATAAATCTCACAGCAGCTCAGTTAGTGAAATTTAATGTAGCTTGCAGTAATAATGTAATAGTCAGGTTAGCATATCTCTAGTTGTTACATAGACTAGAGCTGTTATATTCTAACAATTTTGTCCCTGCTGTTATGAAAAAAAGAACAGAATTTTAACTAACAAAGCATTAACTTCTTAGCAATCAAGGCGGTCTTGCATCATGTGTACTGCCAAGAAAAAATAACAAATTATTCTCTACATTTTGTAGATAATTATGCCAATTTTTTATTTCATTCTCTTGTAATAAATACAAAAATAGAAAATAAATCAGTATTTTTGATTTTGAATATAGTGTTAAAATGAACAATGAAAATCATGGGGGAGACTATACCCTCAGCAAGCTTGCTAGTGACACAAATCTGGGAGGAGAGGGTGACAAACCAGACAGTTCTGCTGCCATCTGGAGAAATCTTGAAAGAACCTCATACAATTCAACAAAGTGAACTCAGACACCAGCACATACTGGGGCTAACCAGCAAGAAAGTAATGTGGCAGACAAAGCCCTGGGATCTTAATGGAAACCAAGGTGAACAAGAGCCAGCAATGTGCCCTTGTCACAAAGAAGGCTAATGGTATCCAGGGCTGCATTAGAAGGAGCGTTGACAGCAGGCAGAGGGAGATGATCCTTCCCTTCTACTCACCATTGGTGAAGTCACACCCAGATATACTGCGCCCAGTTTTGGGTTTGCCAGCACAAGAGGGATATGGATCAGCTGGAGAGAGTCCAGAGAAGTATCACAACAATGAAAAAGAAACTGGAACATCTATCCTATGAGGAAAGACTGAGAAAGCCATGACCATTCAGCATAGAGAAGAGAAAGTTCAAGGCAAATCACATTAATGTATATAAATACCCAAAGCGAGTGTGTGAAAATGACAAAGCCAGGCTCTTTTCAGTGGTGTTCAGTGACAGCACAAGATAAATAAAGATAAACACTGGAAGGTCAAGACAACGTCTCTCTAGAACCTTGCCATTCAAGTAGATGGCACTTTCATAACTTGAGTTATATTTTTAAATATTTTTACCTGTGTTTGACCTACAAGCTGAACCTTTCGTAAGTCTTGCTGTGTAGCTCATACAGGAACTTTTACAACCTGAACATTGAATATGACCATGTACTTCAGTTGAATCTCATTTGGGATGTATTGAACGTATCCCATAGTTTGGATGCATCCAGAATCCTTCAAAGCAGTATGTGTATTAAATCATGAACTTCAGAAAGGATGGAATTCTGTTACAATCCAAATCCTGGCAAGCAAAAGCTTTTCTTCATACTAAAACAAGTATCTAGACTCTGCATTCAGTCAGTTAAAAAAAGTAAACATACCTGAAAATCTTTGAACATTGACTTTATTTGCTTATGACAAATTTCCAATCCCTCCTGTGACAGTGTAGGACATATTATAATATCTTCATCCACTGAGTTTTTGTGGGAATAGGTGTCTCACAAGATAATATGATTTACTTAGATGTGTTTTAGATACACTAACATCTGTATCTCTCTTTTTGTAATAGGGAGACCTTTGGCTTCATCTTGAGTGGGATGAAGATCCTACAGCAAAAGACCTAAACCACGAGACAACTGTGACCATGGGAACACTGTCTACTAATCCTCTAAGGCACTGGAAATTTAAAGTACATGGTTCTTAAACTAAACCAGCTAAACTATTTTTTGCTATACCACATCTATACTAAAAAAAAAAAAGAAAAAAAGAGAAAAGAAAGAAGAAGTCCAAAAGCGCTAGGAGCACTTTCTAATCCAAGGTTTCAATATTCTTCAGGGATTTATACAGATTTTAGGTTGCTTTCTGTCTGAATTACACTGAGGTAGTGAGGTACTGAGTATTAAACCTTAAATAAGACGGCTCTTTTGGCTTTGACTTAGTTGCCCATGAGCCTTCTGAGTTGCATAGGAAAATGTAGCAGAACGTGTAATTACTTTAAGGTCTTGTAAACTTAGATATGCAAAGTGAGCAGTAGTAATATGTTCAAAGTGAAAACTTGTAATTCATTCTTACAATTACATATGTAAAAGCAATCTTGAGTAGGTTAATTTATTTTTTCAGTTTTAGTAAAAGAAATGTATAACTGAAGTGTAATTAGGAACATGCAGGAAGAGCATATTCAACATTTTTATCAGTTATTTTCACAGTGTCATGGCAAAAAATAAACCAAGAATTAAAAAGAAGGTTGAATATCAAAATAACACAGTAATAGACATAAAATACTGCTTGAGGTAACAAGCAAGAACTTTTCACTTGCAAAAAAAAATTCACATACAAAGAAATAATGACATAGGATTCATAGGAATATTTTTCAGTATGCTTATTGGAATGTTCAGTTCCTTAGCATCCAGAGAATAGTTTCATATTCTTCTTAATTATCATCTTTCCTTCGCACTTAAATTTCAGACAAATACTATTCGTGGCTACGTTATGGGATTAGAAACATGTAGAAATGTGTCATTTGGACAAGTAGACTCTGTTGAAGTACTTTCTATCCTAATGATGTTAACTTCAAAAGAATGATCAGGCTGAAGGAGACAGCTTTTCAACTGATAATTGTACTCTCTATTAATAAGTCTACATACATTGTAATTTTAAGAGGTTTTAAAAAGCTGGGGGATTAGATTCTGTGCAAGGGGAAAATGGATGGAGGAATCCATCCAGATGATATTTTGCATCTGTTTCTTTGAATATTTGAATGTAGTAAATGAAAAATTGAGAATTACACCCCTAATTCTAAAATGTGGATGGAGAGACCTTAGGAAATGATTTACAAAAATGTGTTCATTGATTACTTCCTATCTATTCAGTACAAAGGAAGAAATCAGATCAGTATGAGAGGTTCCCTTAATTTTACCTCAAATTTGCAGTACAATATGATACTGTATTTTTATTATTTATTTATTTTCAGAAGATATTCAAATCTTCCAAACAAATGATCTGGAAGGAGCTATTTATGCATTCTGTGCTCAACTATCGTATCTACAGTTGCACAGACAAGCTAACTGGGGTTACACACAACTTTGAGAGTTGGACAAGTTCAAAACATCTGAATAAGAGGAAAGTTTGGATTCGAGTCAGTTCTCAACTTTCTGCTTCCATCTCACCTTATAACTCTAAAAAGCGGTATTTTATCATCACACAAGTTCATCAGTTTAGCTTTCCAATAAAGCAGTTACTGCAGTGTGGCCTCACTTATGGTCATGAAATTTTAGTAAAACATTAAATACATAAAATGTAATGAAGGATTTTTACTTGTTTAGAATCACCAGGAATATTCAACCAAGGTGAATAATACTAGGACCATACTGAAGTCTCAACAGCCTTTCTGCTATTTAAGTGCTGTTGCTTGACCTATTTGTTATGTATTAGAAGGGAGGAATGGTTGAATTCTAAAGAAAATGTCTTGACATTTAGGTACTTTGACATTTTCCATCAATATTAATAGGGCTGTGAAACAGTCATTCTTCATTCCATCTAACAATGAAGTAATGCCTATTAATTATAAATCGTGTTTGATCTGTTTTAGGTAGTAAAGGTTATGCATTATTTTCTTCTTTATTGTGACTAATTTAAAATCTGGAGAGAACCAAAACCTTTCAGAAATGAAATTTACACAAGTTTTTAACTCCCAGACATTTGTAGACCCTTAGGAATGCTGTGCCATTCAAAGAATTTCTACATTTAACATTCTGCATTTGTTGCTTTGAATTCTATGAAATTCTCCTTCCAAGTCATGTTAAGATCTGTCTCTTAATACTGGAAGTTAAAAATATACAAGGAAAGATTTAGGTTAACCAGAACTGAAAGCAAATACACTATTCAAACACTGTTGCATAATTTTACTAATGGAAAACATCTGTAGTATTAATTCCTAGCAAAGTGACTTAAAAATGAAGTATATCTACCTACATTGTTACAGCAAAGTGACTTAAAAATTGAAATGTATCTTAGATGACAGTATGTAAACAGGAAAATTTCACCATTACAGTGCTAATATTAGACAATGCTATACTCTTGAGATTATGCTGCTATCTCAGATTTCATTATTAAATTAACACAATTCCCAAGCTTATGTTTATAAAATTGAGTCCGTTGTCAATCATAATAATCCATCTGAATAACAGAAAAGCACTCATTGTTTACAGCTGGCCTTATTCTTCACAGCTGGCACTGTTTTTGCAATTTATACGTTCTTACTTGTCCTTTGTATCAAGAAACATGCTGTTACTGCTTTGTACTGATAAGCAGACATAGTCGAAAACTGTTTTTATAGTGTTTATTGTGTGAAATATTTACTTTTTTTATTTTAGAATGATGTAGGAAAACTTAGGCTAGGGAAGAAACAGCTTTATACAGTGTTTGTAGCATCCTATTCACTCACATCTTAGTAAACACATACCACAATTAAATTTTACAATTTAAAAACTAATTGTGAATAAGCTTAGCTGAGCGCTTTTAGTCCTAACTAGACCTAGGTAATGTTTCATTAGGGAACACATTATTCTGTAAAGTTTCCCAATCCTGCTTGGTTAAAAGAATTAAAATACTAAAAAAATCCTTTCTAAATGTTTCTATTCTGATAATATTCAAAGAAGCATAATGAAAATGTGATCATATCTGAAAATTGAGTTTTTACTTATTTATATATAACAGCAGAAGAGTTTCTTCACATTTGTCAATTTCTGGAACCTGTATAAGGTTCTATTGGGTACATACGAAAGTTACACAACTACAGATTTTTTTTCTCTAAGTGTATTTTCAGTGTGATAAACATTGTCACTTAAATTTTTCTAGGGATCTGCAATATTTTCAAGTAGTTGCCCAAACTTGTCTTGTTTAGTAACATGCTTTCGGAAAGAAAATCTTTTCAGTGGAATTGTGAGGTAAAAAAGCATCTAGTAACTTCATTAGCAGGATAGTAACATTGAAGTTTTATAGGAAATGTAGTAATAACGTCAGTTGATGCTATATACTTGATCTTAGATTGTTTATGAAATAGTCCTAATTTCTTTCATCTCTGTGTTAGCCTTTGTTAATTCTGTGTTATCTAGACTTCTGTTTAATTCAGATCTGATATTAAAAAAAAGTCATGTGATGCTATCTAATCTAAGTGACTACCTAATTTTAGTTTTTTTACTTAGATGTTAAGAGCATAGCATCTGACTTTAAACTGACCTGTGATTTAACTCTTGGTGCTTCCAAAGCAAAGCGAAGCTTTAGAAAATCCAGTTTTAGCAGAAAGAAATGTTGTTTTGCTTCCTGTCCTTCTGCAGATCGAAGATCCTACAATTTGACCTTGAAGAAAAATCGTAGGCACTTGACTGGACTAAAGCCTGTATCTAATGACATCTCCTTGAATGCATTTATTTCAGGATATCTCTAAAGTAAATGTATTTCGGCTTTATACTTAGGAGAGGTTATGTAAAGGACTGCAATCTTTCATTTAACTTCCATCAGACTTCAGATGTTTTCTTTAAGGAATCACTGAGCTGAGAACGCAAGGTTTTGTGATCTAAACTTTGCACATTATTCCCAGTTATGCAGGCTAAGGGAAGGCTTCAAATATTAACTGTTATTTATATTTATTCACTGGATTTAAACCGGCTCTAATATAAGTGCCAATTTGTACATGGGAAATAAAGAACGAAAACTAACACTGTCTGAGAGGATCTAACAAGAACTGGAATTGTGCATCCAAATTCTACAGATGAAAAATACTTGAAAAATGGCCTTGTCCTATTTTATAAGAATGACACTAGATGTCTCTCATGCCTGGCGTCACTACATTGAAATCATTGTCAATTAACCAATCAACCAGAAAGAGCAGTATGAGTGGAGAGAGTGGAGAGCAGTCAGATTCTGCTCTTTCAATGTGTGGCCTGGTCTGTTTAAGAAAGCAGTCTAACTGCTTTTGATATGCTCATCAAGTAAGACTTTTTCAAAGGTGTTTTTACATGACCTGCCAGAACTACCTAATACATATATCTTTGTTCAGGAAATATTGGAGGAAACAGATATTTTGTTTTTCTGAATGTAAGAATGTAAAATGTGACTATTGTTACCTATCCTCTTGATTAAAAAAGAAACAAAACAAAAAATCACCACAGAATAAAAAAATTGTACATTTTACTCTGCTCAATCCTTATGAGAACCTCTTTAGAGAGATTTTTAGAGTGGTTTCTTTTAGGGTACAAGGACATATGCTGTTGAGATGTAAAAGTAATTACTGAGTAATTATTGTACTATTATCTACTGTATTATTATCTACTATTGTAGAGAACTTGAAGGAATAGAACAAAGCTATCCACCCTTGTGACTGAACTCAATGCAAAAGCTGTGCCAAAGCCAATATCAGATATTTCTAACCTCAATAACTTAATAAGATTTCTAGAAGGAATTTCTGTTGATAGAAGATCTGTTGAAGTGGAGTGTGTCAGGATTAGTCATCTTGTCAAATTCTACATGAATTGTGTTTACTGTTCACTTACATAGTGTGATTCTTTTCTTCAGAAAGTTTCCTGGCATAAATCCCTAACCTTGCTTCAGTCAGCTTTGTTTTTTTGTTTGAAATTCAGAGCAGTATCTGAATCATCAAATATTAAAAAAACTAATTTGCATCCCATACTCTAAAAACAGAGTTCATCTTCATGAACATATAATTGTTTTGTGTCCTGGGATGAATTGTGAATTTGTCACTCAAAAGATTTCTCTCACTACTTTTGGTGAGGAATATTGCTCATTTCATCTAAGGAGGGAAAGATCATTAAAGAGGATAAGACAGGAGGCAGTCTGGGTTGTAGTGACTATGCCCTGGTAGAGTTTGTGATCTCGAGGAACACGAGCCTAGCAAAGAGTAGAGTCAGGACCCTGAAATTCAGGAGAGCGAACTTCAAGCTGTTTAAGGACTTATTGGATGAGATGCCCTGGGAAACTGTCCTTAGGAACAAAGGAGAGCAGAGCAGAGTTGGAAGCAATTTAAGGATGCATTTCCGAGAGCACGAGAGCTCTCCATCTCGCAGCACAAGAAATCAAACAGAAGAGGCAGGAAACTGGCATGGATGAGCAAGGACCTGCCGGTCAAACCGAGGGATAAGAAGGAAACATGCAGGCAGTGAAAGCAGGGACCTGAAGACTGGGAAGAATAAAGGGATGCTGTCTGGACAGGATCAGGGAAACAGTTTCTTTCTACATTTTCTAATTCACCTCTCTTATCTGCTGTTGTGCAGCAGTTTTACCCTTTCTTAAATCTGTTCTCACAGATGTACAACCAGCATCACTCATTGACTGGATATCGGTGGGTCTCTTTTGCAGCTGTCTGGAGCTGGCTTTTTTCTGACACGGGGCAGCTTCTGCACTCCTCTCACAGAGGCTGCCCCTGCAGCCTCTCCTTCTATCAAACCACACAACCCTAATACATCATCAGAAATGATAATCATGTAATACATCATTAAAAACAGAGTTTCAGGAAGAAATTTTTGGTCAAAAAGACAGCAAGCATTTGAAGAAATAATCACACATCATAGCATGAATTCAGAGAAATAGCATCAAGATTCTATTTAACCCCTCATTTTTACTTCCAGTGTTGATGAATACAGATATCTGACGTTGGTTTCTGATTTTGTTTTTTCTTTACTTTCATTTTTCCTGTTTGTTTTCAGAACATTCTGAGAAGTCCCAGACAATCTAAGTAAAATAGTTATCTAGGTAGGACTTACCTTGAATTTTTACAGAAAATAGTATCCATAAAAATGAGCCGGATGTTTAGTAAAAAAATTCTGCTCTTTGACTAGGATCTACCAGAGTAAATCTGCTAATTGGAGCTGTCTGTCTGTCTGTCTCTCTATCTATTTACTTATATCTTCTTAATTAACAGGTCACTAATAGAAATAGTATTGTCCAAGGCAAGAGAAAGGCTATCAGCAAGTCCATTTGAAAATCAAAAGAAGAATGAATACAATATCTGAAGATTCTGAATTTATGTAACTAGTAGACAAGTGAACTTTCTTGTATAATAGTGGCTATATTCAGAAAACCAGTATTGTGTGAAGGGTTTCCATGTAAAGCACTGCATTTGCTCCCACTGATCTTCTCAGTGCTTCATCTGTACATTTCTACTAAGAATTTATTTTTTAAACATATTCTTTGATTAGTTCAAGACTTGATTTCATCAGTAATTAAGTCTCTTGTTACACTTCCAATGTCATCTGAAGAGGAGAGTTTCTGAAGAGCAAACAGAACAGCTGTTGCCTGGTAGGGAGGTAAATCAATGACTTGACACTTGGCAGCTCTAAATTTGTATACAGTTTAATAGTTGAAAAGCAGTGTGCAAGAAAACTGAAGGCTGCTCACCTAGGTTTTGTAAATTCTTGTGGCTTAGTGAAAAAAGGGGTTTTTCATTTTAATAATAATAAATATCAAAAGCTTATATTTAATTTTTTCTTGACCCAGTCACAAATTCTAGTTTTTAACACCATGAGATTTAACATAATGCCAGACAATACTTATGATACATACACATTATGTAAATATATCTAAATGTACATACTTTTAGCTTTTACTTCACGGGGAAACCAAAATTGCGGTTTAAATAAACAGGATTTAAACAAGATGCATAAAATAATGTTTAGTAATTGTAGAAAAATAAATCCTCATGAAATCATGACATCTACTGTGGTTTTGACACAGCTCAAGAGAGAATTGCTAAAATAGGAAAATGCTTAAAAACAAAAACACAGAACACATTTTCTTTTATATGAAGCATCCTGCTTCTAGCTGTTGATAAATTGTGTTAACACTTCGTTTTTTTTTTTTTTACCAGAACTGACAAACAGAACAAAACTTGAAAGTATTACAACTTTTTACACTTAAATTATTATTCTCTTTATATTAAACTGTATACAAATGTAAGCTGCCAGTTGTCAAGTCATTGTTTTACCTCCCTACTAGGCAACAGCTGCTCTGTTCACTCTTCATAAATATTCCTCTTCAAATGTCATTGAGAGTGTAACAACCAACTCCAACCCTAACCCTTACACTTGAAAGGAAAACAGTTGTTCAACATTGTACTTTTCCCTGATACTAATAGGTGGTAAATTTTAACAATAATGCAGAACATTTATTACCTATTACCTCATAACATTTTAGGTAAATTCATGGGATTTCACTCAAACAAAAGCAAAATTTCAACAATGTTAAATGACAACAAAATTGGAGTTAAAGAACTTCAAGAATTATAATATTAAAATCATAAGTAATTGTCCCTTTCTTAATATCACATTTTTCACTTAAGCAGTACACACTGAAAAACTTTACTGAAATCAGTGCACTTCCATAGGGTGTGAAATTGACATAGGACCTTAAAAAGGGCCATTAAATATTGCGTAATGTTAAAAACAGGAAACTATTTAATATACTGTTGATCCAACTACATTATACATATTTTGATTTTTCTCAAGAGAGAATAGAAGGATATCTACCTAATTTAGATTGGTAGTTGTGGTAGGTTTACACTGATAGCAGTATGGTGGAGCACAGCTGCCTACCTCTTTTCCCCTCCTCAGAAAAATAGGGGGAGAAAATATGATGAAAATGCTCACGACTTAAAAAAAAAAAAAAAAAAGACAGAAATCACTGAGCAATATAACTGTCATGGGCAAAAATTACGCAGCATAGGGGGATTAAAATAATCTATTGCCTATTGATTACAGACTAGAGCAGTGAGAACTAAAAGCAAACTAAGAACACCTCTGTCACAACATTCCTGTTCCTCCGTGCCTCTTCTACAAGTGGCACAGTGGAACAGGAATGAGGTATGTTGTGATTTAATCCTGCAAGCAGCTAAACACCATGTAGCCTTTTGCTCACTCCCCCCACTCTCAGTGGGGTTTGGAAAAACAGGGGAGAACTCATANGTGGGGTTTGGAAAAAAATGGTAGAACTCATAGGTTGAGATAAAAATTACTAAGAAAATGAAGAGAGAAATAACAGTTATGATAATTATATATATATGTTTACATACACAAAACCGGTGATGCACAAAGCAGTTGCTCACCACTCACTGACTGATGCCCAACCAGTCCCTGAGCAGCAGGCCCCGCCAGCCAGTTCTCCTCACTTCTATAGTTTTTTCACATTATGTCATATAGCACGGAATATCCTTTTGGCCAGTTCAGGTGAGCTGTCCTTCCCTCTCAGCTCCTTGTGCCCTCTCAGTCCCCTTGCTGGCAGAGCAGTATGTGAAGCTGAGAAACTGAGATGTCCTTGGCTCTGTGCAGCACTGCTCAGCAACAACTAGATCATCAGTGTGTTATCAACATTACTTTTCTCCTAAAGCCAAAACATAGCACCATAACAGACATTATGAAGAAAATCAACACTGTCCCAGCTGAAACCAGGACACGCAACTGCAGTCAGTCTGTAACAGTCTCTTGTTTCTCTCTACATTTGCTCACTCATTTCTTCCAGCTACAGCTGCACAACAGATTTTCTCTTTTCTTAAAGAGAATCTCACAGAGGTGCNAGCAGTGAGAACTAAAAGCAAACTAAGAACACCTCTGTCACAACATTCCTGTTCCTCCGTGCCTCTTCTACAAGTGGCACAGTGGAACAGGAATGAGGTATGTTGTGATTTAATCCTGCAAGCAGCTAAACACCATGTAGCCTTTTGCTCACTCCCCCCACTCTCAGTGGGGTTTGGAAAAAAATGGTAGAACTCATAGGTTGAGATAAAAATTACTAAGAAAATGAAGAGAGAAATAACAGTTATGATAATTATATATATATGTTTACATACACAAAACCGGTGATGCACAAAGCAGTTGCTCACCACTCACTGACTGATGCCCAACCAGTCCCTGAGCAGCAGGCCCCGCCAGCCAGTTCTCCTCACTTCTATAGTTTTTTCACATTATGTCATATAGCACGGAATATCCTTTTGGCCAGTTCAGGTGAGCTGTCCTTCCCTCTCAGCTCCTTGTGCCCTCTCAGTCCCCTTGCTGGCAGAGCAGTATGTGAAGCTGAGAAACTGAGATGTCCTTGGCTCTGTGCAGCACTGCTCAGCAACAACTAGATCATCAGTGTGTTATCAACATTACTTTTCTCCTAAAGCCAAAACATAGCACCATAACAGACATTATGAAGAAAATCAACACTGTCCCAGCTGAAACCAGGACACGCAACTGCAGTCAGTCTGTAACAGTCTCTTGTTTCTCTCTACATTTGCTCACTCATTTCTTCCAGCTACAGCTGCACAACAGATTTTCTCTTTTCTTAAAGAGAATCTCACAGAGGTGCGCAACCAGCATGGGTCATGGCTCAAATCTGGCCAGCTGCAGGTACATTTTGGAGCTGGCTAGAACTGGAGGCTCTTATCTGACACAGGGCAGCAGCTAGCAGCTAGATTGTTGTCACAGAGTCCACCCCTGCAGCCTCTCCTGCTACTAAAACCTTGTCATGTAAGCCTAATGCTGTAACTGCAAATAATTATAACTACTATTAAGTTTTCCTAGATGTTGTCAAAAAATTGACTTTTGAAAATTGTTACTGTTAAAATCATTATACTCTATTGTTATTATTATTATTGTATGTTTGCGACTCATTTGTAAAATGAAACAGCAACGAACCATCTGTCAATAAGAACAATTTTACCCAACTACCCACTTATCTGTTTTCTTCTGTTGTCAGAAGTTACATTGAATAGCCTCATCTTAGTGACTATTGAGCTAACATTTTTCTGTGACAGAATCCTACTATCTTAAAGGGAACTGTTTGTGAGAAAGTGCAAGAGAAGCGTGTATGGTTTGTAAGTTTTGAAATTAACTTGATAGAAACTAATTACAGCCAAAGATTATCATAGAGACTTACTGCAAGAAGTTCTTAATGGTCTACCTATAGTAGATAAATGATGTGCAATATAAATAAAGGAAATGGAAACTATATTCATGTACTGAAGTATTGACAGCTATGTAGCCATCTAGAGATGAAATATAGAAGAATCATCCTTCTCTGTCATGCAATAATCACCTGCTATGCAACAGGTATAATAAAAATAGCAACATCACTCCTACCAAATGCAAATTCTCCTCTGAGTTCTGCATACACATTAGTATTTGCACATCCTGCTTGGGGAACTTCTTGTCATTCTCATTTCTCACATGCTGAATTTTGAATTCGTTGCTCTTACTTTCTCCTTTGCGGCAAACTTTCTTACTGTGATATTTTGATATTTAGAAGGTCAATGCATTGTTAAACTTACGCAGCTCATCCAGATATTGCCTCACTTTCTGAAGATGTTTCAGTTTCCTTATCATTTACAGTTAGTTGCGATGTTTGTATCATAGATCTGCAAAACTTGTATGTGCAGAAGAATTTGACACTTCTCTGATGGGGAAAAAAAAATGCTCTTAGATTTTCTGTAGTTATATACAAATGTCATACTTTTTAAATTGTAAATGAATACAACTTTTTTGTTTTACCTGAAGTTTCAGTTGAGGCAGAAAGCAATGATATAACAGTTTTCATTTAAAGGGAGAAAAATGTAAACTTTAAAAATATGAAATCTTTTAATCTTAGAAGGCTAAGACCCTTCAGTAAGATATGGAATCTTCAGTTAATTAAGGCAAAGTATATTTTGGAGCCTGGTAAGTGAACATCTGAGGATAATAATATTTCACCTTCTACTTTTATTCTTCTCCCCTCTTCACTGCTATGCCTCCTCAGAAGTGTTTGGCAATGTATTCCATGTCTACTCTCTATCTTTCAGACAAATATAAAAGGACAAAAAATAGAGCATACAGCCTGTATTTTAAAATGTTACAATTAGAAAAACATCAGAGTAACAAACAAAAGTATTTACAATTTGATGTGATCTCAGTAAGTTTTCAGGCTTCTCAGAACCATAAGAGACCATCTTCATCCCGGATCAGAACCTAGACAACAAGCCAGGGTAAGTTCAGTTAAGTAAGTTAAGTAAACTTAAATGTTTATCTTTAAACAAGTGAAGCTCACATGCAGACACCCACATTGCGATATCTACAACTGTAGTTGTGACCAAACTTGGAGTCACTGCAAACCTTCCTTCCCAAAATTCCACCAGAAAACAGAGGGGAGAGGATATAGCTCAAAGCCTAATTTTAACCTTTGAGGTATAATTTATTTAATTCTAATACAGTCACTTAACCAGGTGGATAAATCATAGCCTAAAAATGCCTATTTCTCTCCACTAGTGCTAACTGTAGCCTAAGGTTGTCATCATGTTATGTAGATACCTTAGCCTAGTTAGGTGAGAGGAATTTCCCTCAAAAATGATCTTTATTGCAGATTGACGATACTATGTATAGCTTAACTCTGAAATCAGATGAATTAGTAACATCAGATTAGCTCTTTCGTTTTTAACTCAGATAATTCTGAATATAAAACCTTTGAAATGTAACATTCATCTTATGTTTTATTGTTTCAGCAGAAGCAAACTGCTCTACATACTTAGATATTGAGAGGAAAGAAAAGTAAACAAAGCATCAAAGTGCAACAGTTAAATGCAAATGATGTTGAAGGTGTAGAAAACACCTTCAACACTTTTTTTTTTTTTTGCAATATGTAGTTGTTTCCATTGCAGTTAAGATTAAAAATATACAAAATAATTCATAATTAAGGATGAAACTGTCTTTCAAAAACATAAAATATCCTGTGCATTAGGAATAGTAATGTTTATGGTGTTTCCATGTATGATGCAATAGTTTGTACATCATGAAATCAAATTATGAAGAATCTAAACTGAATTTCCAAGGACACAGTTGTTGTCATTTGTTACGGGTCCATGAAATGCATAACACTATGAAACATTAGTATACCAGTGATGCACTATTAAACTACATAAACGAACATAGTATTTTCTCCTCGTTATGAAGCACACAACGTATTTTGCTATGTTCAAATACACTGAAAAGAATATAAACCACTAGAAATAAAAATAGAGCTAACAGCAAAAAGTACTGCTAGGGTCCAATCTTCTCTGACCAAGTTCTTTTAGTTTTTCCACAACAGGAGGGTGTACTGCTTAATATCAGATCTACTAATTGGAAGATATTTGATGTCATATAGGTTTTGAGTTTAGCAAAATGATAAAGCAACATATTGAAATCACAAAAGAAAACCACAATATAGCGAGTACACGACTGCCCCACAGAATGGTGGCATATCACTCTTGCCCCTCTTCACTGAACTTTATTCCACTGTAGGTGTTAATTGGTCAATCACAATTACTTATCTTAATAAGTTACAAGATTTGCATTCATATAAAGTAATATCTACTAAACTGCACAAATTAGTTCAATTTCACGATTTTTTTTTTTATCATCTGGAGAAGAGTTGAATCTAGCTGCAAAGTTGTTTTGTTATTGCTGTTTTCTGAAGAATAGAAATTAAGGTGCTTGAGATGTGGAGCTGTTGGAGCATGTCCAGAGGAGGGCCATGGAGATTGTCAAAGGGCTGGAGCACTTTCTCCTATGAAGAAAAGTTGAGGAAGCTGGGCTTTTTCAGCTTGGAGAAGAAAAGGCTCCAAGGAAACCTCCTTGCAGCCTTCCAGTACTTAAAGGGAACTTATAAACAGGAAAGTCACTGAATCTTTACATCACATGATAGTGACAGGAGAAAGGGGAATGGTTTTAAAATAAAAGAAGAGAGATTTAGATTAAATATTAGGAGGAAATTTGTAATTCACAGAGTGGTGAGGCACTGGAGCAGGTTGCCCAGAAAAGCTGTGGATGTCCCATCCCTGGAGGCGTTCAAGGCCAGGCTATATGGGGCTCTGGGTAGACTGTCTTAGTTTCTAACAGAAGTTACTTCTCTCACAGTGTGTGGTATGAAGCTATGTTTTGTTCCCAGAAGAGAAACAAAACTGATAACACCTGGCAGTGTTGAACACAGCCAAAGACATATTTTATTCCTCAGTGAAGCAGTCAGAAGGCATAAGGAGCTGGGAACTGGGAGGGGACAGGACCAGGGCAGCTGACCTAAACTGAACAAAGACCTATTTCATACCACATCACATCATGTGATTTTTACAGAAGAGGAGTCTCTTTCTCAGAGGGAGGGGCTGCTGGCTGGTTGGGTATCAGTTGTTGGTCCCTTGCTTTGTGTATCATCTATTGTTTCTTATATACATATATGTACTGGTATTTCTTTAATTCTCTCTGCTGTCTTAGTAAATAGCTTTTATCTCAGCCCACGAGTTCTACCGTATTTATTCCTTAATTCTCTCCCCCATCCCGCTTGGGAGGGGGGAGGGTGAACGAACAACTGTGTAGGACTTAGCTGTCTGCTAGGTCGAACCAGGACACTGGTCCCAGTGGGTAGCAACCCCGCCCACAGCAGGGGAGTTGGAACTAGCTGATCTTTAAGGTCTCTTCCAAATCATTCCATGGTTCTATGATTCTATGAACCTACTCTAGGAGGTGTTGCTTCAGCGGGAGGATTGGATGAGATGACCTCCACAGGTCCCTTCCAAATTCAAACATTCTGTGATTCTGTAAGTCCAATCTCTCCAAATTCATCTTAGTTCTTTCAAAATATGTAAAATTAAGATTTTAGTAAATGAGATTAATGGAACTGATGTATAATAATACTGTACAGAGTTCCATGGACTATTAAAAGGATATAATTTCCATGCAACAATATTTCAAAATGCTATCACTGGCAGTCAGCAATAGAAGTGGCTTCATCACTATTTCTGAGATTTTTAATATTACACCTGTGCTACATTTCTCCATTTATTCTTGAGAAATACTTAACATACATGGTAATTGCTATATAATTCTAGTTTTGAATTACAAATCCAATACCTTTTCCTTGCAGAATTTATAAATTTGAGTAGTATGAATGGAATTATTTTAATTACTTCAGTATTCATTTGCATCATCTACTTCAGTATTCATTTGCACCATTTACAGTGACAGGGAATCCACAAATTGAAATAAATGAGACATAAATAATAAATCAGAAATTTAATATCTAGTTTACATTACTGTACTCACTTTCTTCATGTCACACATACATATGCACCAGTTACAAGGTGACTGGGGAAGCACAGAAGGAAAAGTGAAATGGCTATTCCATAGATCATACAGATTTTCCTTTGTTTTCCAGGATCTCTCCTTGTAACCATGTTGTTGTAATTGTTATCCACTGCTTTTGCTTTTTCAGAGTAAGGCAAATGGCACATGTGGGAATCAGTAATGTAATAAAATATTAGCCATGAATCAATGGAATTTGACCTTTTAGGATAATGTCAGAGGCAATACAGACTTTATATACTTACAATAGAGAAATAGAGAAACATTAATTTATATTCTGCATTGAAATCTGTTAGAGGAATAAATGAATGCTAAGTTGCTTCTAACTGTACTAGTGGCAGTGAAATACCTATCAAACACTTATCTTCATTTAATTTATCTATTAACGAAGAGCTCAGTTTAGCTATAAAAATCATTTTGTTTTAACTCTTTTCCTTTTAAAAAAAAAGTGAGTGCATACATACATATATGCACACTTCGGTACTAACACAGCGTATTAGTCAGAATACTATTTTGGTAATGCTGGCTGATTTGCATTAGTTGATATTCTGATTCAGCAAAGTATTTAAAATTATACATAGACTTCAAATATTTTGCCTTACATAATGGATGCTTATTTCCTCATCTTTCTAATTAATGAAAACTGGTGTTTATTACATCTAATTTAGTGCTACCTCACTGGAAGGCAGGTAAATATCTCTTGGGAACATGAACAAGTGGGATGTATTTTGCTTTGCATAACTATTTTCTAAGTACTTAACAGAGGGAATCAGGTACTTCTCCAAGTGTTAGTCAGCTTGATACAGAATGGTATACTCTCAAAATGTTCTTAAGAAAGGCACATTCTTTACCTCACTGTCCACATAGCTTTTGAGAATGTTCAGGACAACTAACCAAATGTAGAAGGCTCTGAGTCTTGGGATCTCTTGAACCTGATGGAAATAATTTATCTTTTTGGGAATTAACATATGATCCCAACATGTTGCTACATTCTAGGAAATTTTCTTTGACCTTGCAAAGCAGCTTTCAAAACAATCTATGCAAACTGAGTATTCCGAAGAACGTGTTAAACTGGTGGAGCATTTTCTGTAGTGCCCTGAACTATGAAATCATTAACTGCTTTGGTAATCTGTCATTTGTTTGTCCCATTTCCTTCAGACCTCTGCTAACACCAGGTAAACTAAAACAAATCAAAAATACTAGTGTTCCCCCACCCAGAGTAGACCAAAAATGCAGATATTTATAGTAAAACAATTGTTGATTAAAAATAATAATAATAGAAGACACTGAAAATTAAAATTGCTTAAGCTTTATATCAATGTTAAAACCTTCTGTCCAGCCATTTGGACTATTGAATGCTCCTTGTTCTATGCAAGAAAATACTACTTTGTAAAATCTGATGTCATCAGATTTTGCTTAATTAACATAGTTTCGACATAGTGAAGTAAAAATATTCCACTTTGCCTCTTTAGTGACCATGTCATTATGGCCGATAACTAGTGAATTGGTTTAGTTTAATATGTAGCCTAACAAGCATTGTAGATGATGCAGTGTGAGAAACGCTCGATGGCCAATAACTTAGGCTCAGGCAGAGTATTAGGTGAATGGCCCTTTACTGACACTTGCAAAGCAGGTGACCTAGCAGGTAGGCACACCAAGCAGGAATGTACAGCAGTTTTTATTCTCTCCCTGCCCTGGTTCCTCATTGGTTGAGAACTTCAGGGTTTACAGTCTACAACCCATCTGATGCTGCCGAATGTCCTGCACCTGATTACAACTTGGGTACAATTCTTTCCAATTCTCCTCCCTTCCTTGCTTCATGGTCAGTGTAAGCATTGTCCCTTTTTCTGAGTAACCTTTGAACAAATTCAGGCCTCAGGCCTCCGAGTCAGTTAGCTGGTCCTGCTCCTGGTACCCTTCAGAAGCACAGACTCTCCAACCTCGTTCCCAAGAATTAGCCAAAACTATACCCTGTATTGCTGCGACATGCTGTGTTTAAACTGGCCTCTTCTATTTCACCTCTTTCATAACAGTTTTGAAATAAAATTTATTAAATCAAAACTCAAGGGATCTGAAACTATTCAAACTTAAACCATTGGAAAAAGGTTTTGAAAAACTAGGGAGGCAAAAATGTCAATTTTGTTTTGTTCTGCTTAAGTAATCTCAACAGGACTCCACACTAACTCAGAATTAAAAGCATTGTGGAAAGGGTAACTGTTTCCCCTGTGTACTGGAGAAGCGATGAAGATTTAAACTCTGTAGATACTTCTCTTCTTTCAGGTCATAAGAGTTAGGATATCCTGTTATTATAACCACACCTTATATGAAGGACTTGGAAGAACAGAAAGAATCTGATAATTTTAATTATCTGAAAACTTCACAACAAAATTCAAAATACGAGAGAAACCTCAGAGGGTTCTAGCCATTCTGATCAAATCTGCTTTCTGTTCCCTGTCTCCTGTTAACGCTTTCACAAAACTTTAAAACAATCTACTCAAAGGGAAGGAAAGATTTTCAGAGATGCTTGAGACATTTAAGAGATTTCCATGCCAAATACCACTTGCAACATGTAGAAGGAATTCCCAGATTGTGAAACATCTGCTACAAGAATATTGCAGCTTGTTTTCACATTTTACAAGAGAACTCTTAACTGGAAAGACTCTTTAAAAGACATCACCTCTCTTAAGGAACAACCTAATTCACTTTTTAAAAATTGAACAAAAATGTCAGTTTTGCCTAAACTGGAAAACAATTTCTCAGTGAAAATATTTTATAAATAGTAAGAAAAAAAGAAAGAAAAAAATAGGAAAAAACATTTTGCAACCTAAAAATCAATCATGTTTTTATCCTTGATATCCTTCAATACTTAGGAAGTTCGTGCACTCATGTGTTTTCAGATTAGTCTGAATTTTGTCCTTTTGGCCCTGAATCTCTTAAGCGTATATCTGAATACTTGTGATCTCTAGAAATTCTTAGTCTAGCTTTCCAAGTCTTGTTGAATTGAGCCACATTAACAATTTTTGGGTAAGCTTTAGATTGTTCAGTTGAGTAAGCAGTTTATATTTAGAGATGACATTTCTTCAGTCAATCTCTGATCCAAATCCTCTTTTATACAATTTCTTTCCTAGGAAGAGAGAACATAGCTACAATGTATCCTGTCAAAAGATGGACATAAATTTTGAATATCAAAATGGTGCAACTTCAGCTGAGTGGCCTTGTTCTAGCCAGTCTGTAGGATGAGAGTTCATCATTCGATGAAGTATTGTCAATCTATATGAAGGATTTGGAAGCTATATTCCCTACATCCTACTGTGTAAAGGATTAGAGGGAGGACAAGGATAGGTGAGAATCTGCTAGGGGGCACCTGAGAAGCATAACAGAGAAAATGAGGCCCTCTGTAGGGCCTCAACCTTGTGTTCACAAGCCCTGGTTCTTGTGAGAGGCTCCAACCACTCCAGTATCTGTTGGAGGCAAAACACAGCACAGCATTAGCAATCCAGGACATTCTTGGAGTGCATTGATGACAAATTCATTTTCTGAGTGATAGAGGAACCAACAAGGAGAATTGCTATGCTGGAACTTGTTTTCACCAATGAGAGGTGCTTGTGGGAAATGTGAAGCTCAAGGGAAGCCTTGGCTGCAGTGACTACAGAATAATGGAGTTCAAGATCTGCAGGACAGTGAGAAGGGTGCACAGCACTGTCAAAATTGCCCTTGATGCTCCTCAGACTGCTCCTGGCTGTATCACTTTGCCACAGTATGCTTACAAATGTGACAAGAACAGATTGTCAGTGGCAAAAACAATTCTATCCTATATATTCCTTTATAATATCTGGATGTCTACTCTTAAACATTTTATTACTTCTTTATTCATCTACTATGAGTAGAAAGATATCAAAGCACTAGAAGATTTGGAAGAATTTAGTCGTCTTTCGTACTAAAGTCACCCCTATAAATCTTTTTGTAAGCCACAAAAGGCCCTTTGCTGAATTCTGTGGAATCTCTGTGAGAAGCTGGCAAGCTAAGGTGCTGCTCAGGTGATAATTCAAAACTTATTCCACATATTAAAGAAAATTGAGTTCACAACTTTCCCTCTCTATTACTTACATCTTTTGGTCCTAATTTTGCTCAGCTGAAGTAATACAAGAATGATGTAAATAATAGATGTGCTTGAATACAGGTAGCATTTAAAATGGAGAACAGGGAGGGAGGTGGAAAGAGCAAAGGGATTAACACTCCACAGCACAGAAGACTGTATCTGTGAAATGAGAAATATGCAAGAAAGGCTTTGTGGATTTCCTTCATTAGGAAATGAAAAGGTTGTAACTTTCCACACTACATGATATTGCCTGGTTACATGACACATAATTTGAAATCTCAAGTAACTTTTCATGTTATGTTAATAGATGAATGTTATTGGTAATTGTTCAGGTAGCAATGCTTTTCCAAAATACTTTAGGCTTCTGCATTACATAAATCCTTAATATCATACTTATGGATTAGAGTTATAAAAAAAATTAGATAATACTTGAATTAACACTCACCATACTTTTCAAGAGTGTTTCCTAATATAATTTAATTCCTTTTTGGGGTGTTCAGTTCTTCAAGATATTTATAACCTGATTTTCAATTAAACATGCCTTGGAAATGCACTGAGATTTATATTTCAGTGGAATGCTCAAGGTCACATCTAGTGGTGGAGAATACAGGTACCAATTTCACAGCCCAATACTCAGATCACCAGACCACACTCTAATATTTTTGGTAGACAAATAGTAACAAAGATTATCAGATAGCAACAGGGTACTGTAATATGCAATTTATTTTAGTATAGATTTCCTGTTATAATGACAAGACTATCTGGCAAAGCTACATTTCAGTTGTTAGAGCTAAGTAACTATTACTGCAAGCATACTGAATAAGTTTTCACTTTAATCAAAAATATTATGTTTGTGCTTCATAGGTATTTACATACTTTTTTCCACACCAATGAGATAAACATTTATCAGATATTAGGGATTTCAAGTTCTCCTCTAAATGCGTTGGTTTTGTCCAAATTGTGACTTAAAGAACTTAAGTTCCCTCAGACACTGTCCATTCTTTCCATTAAATCAAACACTGTTTTACTTCTGATCAATAAACACTGCATTTTTAGTAGTTCAATCTCATATTGTACATTTTTAAAATACCTTTTTCTTTAAGTTAATACAGCTAAGATTTAGAGCAAATATTTCAATAAACACTTATGCTTAGAGCAGAATGAATGGTGACATTTCACTATGCTGATTCATGGTCTGAGAATCGCAGACTACAGTCAATTTAATTGTGTGGTTTTTGAAAATTTTATAGGAATCTACATGGATCAATAGAATTCAATTGAAACTGGAGACTAAACGATCTTAAAGAATAAGTAGCAACTTTATATAAAAAAAAGTCATCAAATACATAGATTCAAGTGCAAACTTTAGAATGCTCAATGGAATTCTGAAATACATCGTTTATATATATTTTGCAACTCTGAATAGCTAGTGTTATTGTTCTCCTTTAATTTTCTTGGTTTACTTTGAAAGCAATAGACATTTTCTTGGTATCTTTAATAATAATTTTTACTATCAAGAATCTGCTAAGAACTGTTGAAGATCTCTGAATATCAGTAAAACCAGAATCAGTAAGGCCATCATATCACATTGGCAAGATAAACTCCCATTCTACAAGAAATACCACTTAGTGGGACCATCTTGCCTGTGCTATCTAAGCAATCATATTTCTCCTTACTTTTTTCATGTCTGCATGGAGCATTTGCTGCTTCTCACTGATACAGCAACGCTCTCCTACATCATGACAATTGTAATGATATGACTACGTGGATCTGTTCATATTTAGTTGTACTGACTTTGCTTCACATTTGAAATGAAAATTTACGTTTAGATTACTGAAGAATATAAATCATGTTAGGAATAGAGAATTCACAGCTAGATCTGTGTATGTATGTGTACATATACTGTCTCATATTAAGGTATTAAATCTATAAGTTAGAGAGGATGATAAATTAAGAAAATATTTAAATAGCAGGAAAAAATTCTGAGTCAGACATAGGAATATATTTGGAGGAATGCCTAGCCTCTACATTGCTCTTGATATTAACAGTATCATTCTTCTAACCTTACATCTGCTGACTCCAATAAGTGTTCCAGATATGACCTTCCCACACACAAAACAAAGAAGTAATACCAAGCAGCAAGAAATTCTGGAACGGTGTACTGTTCTGGAGACTGCATATGTTTACTTCAGAAAAGAGTGATGTATATAAAAATACAATCCCATGCATGTATTAAATAATTTCATTTACCTCCTCTTGCAATGCTCTGAAGGAGAACAGAATTATAAACTAATATACTAATAAGATACTGTCAAGAATGTCCCTAAAAATCAAAGAAAACTGATGACATATAGCCCTCTAGAAATCCTTAAAATATAACTCAGTATCACTTTCTTCCTGACCTTCCTGTTCTGTCCATCCATAGTTTATGCTGTATTTTAGGCTTCAGTAGTTGAAAAAACAACTTTAATTTCCTCAGAAAGTTTATAATAGCCTTCATGATTTAAATTATCCTATTTTATGAGTTGCCTGTGATTTCCCTGAGACAGATACCTGCATAACCTAGTATTCAATTTGTTTGCTTTTGATTAATGTCTTTTTCCAGCTTATCTTATACAATACACTCATGAGGATTGATTTTATTGTTAAATTCTACTTGGATTTCAAGTAGACAGAAATAAACACTGATTACATTAATTGGCAGTAAAATTAAAATTGATGATTCAATTATTAATAACCTCAGGTCTCCTATTTTTCTTTAAGAATATAGAAACAAACAAAAAACAGGAAAACACTATTTCAATTTGTGTAATTGACTAAATTCAATGTTTTATATTAGATTTTTTGTCACTTTTTCCTTTTCATCAATATTCATGAAAATTTCTGTTGATCTGTTTATGTATCCACATTGTAAATGACACATGCCTGTATTGAATGAGGAAAACACAAGAAGGATCCCTATATTCCTGAGTTCAAGTTAATTATAGTGTCACACCAAAAACTGAGCAGAAAGACAAGTCAGCTTTTCAGTAATCCCTTACCATCAAATACAGGCAACACAATAGTCTCAGGAATGTTTTAAGCAAAACAGTACCTTTGCATTTAGTTCTGCAAACAGAAAAGCAAAACTCCTTCAGACAAGCTCTTTGCAGTCCCAGATAAAGTACCAGAGAATTTAACAACAGGCATACGCAGAAGGTTTCACAAGAAGTTCCAACTCAAATGACTCTGCTTCACTAAAGTTCACCAGTCTACAAGAAGAAAGAGAAAACCCTTTCTGTGGCTGGCCCTTAAATGAGCCCAGAGCAGCCCCACCCTGGTTCCACCCCTTCCTGTCAGATGGGGAGCACAGGCAAATTGTTTATACCTGTGCTCCCCAGGCCAGCCACACCCTTTACTCCAGGTGCTCAATCACAAGTTCAGGCTGTGATCAGCAGTTTCCCTACCGTGTTTCTATGAATATATAATTTTTTCACTCTAATTACATGTATTGTAAGTAAATACTTTTTCATTTATCACAAATTTCTGTTTGTAAGTATATTTGATATGTAATAAGGTAATAATGTTGCTAAATCAGCTAAAAGTTGTTTTATGTTAGTTTTTATGCAGATAAATTAACAAAAAACTGTTAACTATTTTCCATATTAGACTTGGATATTATTACTCTTAATTACGTGCAGAGAAGCATAATCTTCACTATTTAATCATATGTTGTAAAGATCCATTTGCACTGCCAAGCATGTGTAGAGGAAGTCTTTTAAGATTTTCAAAATTGTTTCTTCACTTAAACTCAAGGTCTCTTGACCTTCAGCTAAATTTATACTCATAAGTTAATGAGATGTTATAGAAAATTCCCACAAACTGAGTTTTGAGATTATTCAGTCATCCTACCTGTGCTAATTCCATTTGCTAGTAATTATTATTTCTAAACAGAGTTCCAAAAATATTTTAAAAAGCAAGATTCTCACCAGCTCTCTTCAAATAATATTAAGGAGGTCCCAATACAATGGAAGGTGAATTCCCTCTTTGCACATGAACTCAACTGTGCTTGCTAATTGGTCAAAATTGTATACTTATAAACTGTAGTGCATTCTAAGAAAGTCTGCCTATTTAGAAACTGATATGATCTTTTTTATAAATCTGTTGCTATACTAAAGGTTTTTTTAGTACCCTAGAACAACTAAAGTGGTTGGAAGTTAATCTTATTTAGTGGAAATAGATCATCTCTTTTTTTTTTCTTTAAAAAGAAGTGTGATCTATGTAGTAGATCAGCAGAATGCTCTTATATGATCCAATTACTATCTAAATATGGGCCTTAAATGACAGTCAGCTAGACATATCATAAAAGAGATTTCTGCCCAAGATACTGAATAGGTATATAAATTACATTTTGATGAATTATTTTGTGTAGAAATTAGTTCATCCTTTTAGATTTCTATTTAATATTAAGAATTGTTTAATTATGGATTCAAAACATTCTTACTATTGATATAACTTTCCAATATGTGTATTTGCCATATTTAAAAGGTGGGATAATGTGAAGAATACGTTATATGATATGCAGAACTTCAGGAAGATAAAATGTAATTGTCATGTCCCGTTTTAATGATTCAAATGAGTTTGAAAACGAAGAACATACAATAGAAATGACTGATGCACATTAAGAATTAAAACTCGTGTCCCTAAGACATCCCTAGTGAAAGAAAATGTTGGGATGGCATATTAAAACTAATCAATTGTTGTCGTTTGTCCCAGCAAATACCGAAGTCCCACACAGTCTTTGGTCACCCCCTTACCAGGTGGGATGGGAGAATTAGGAGGAAAATACAGTAGAACTCGAGGTTTGGGATAAAAGCTATTTATTAAGACATAAAAGGAAGTAAAAGAAATAAGTGTTTATATATATTTTTATATATACACACATACACAAAAATAAATGATACACAAACCAAGGGCTCACCACTGATCAACACCCAGCCAGTCCCTGCCCAGTGCCCAACCCTCCTAGCTAACTGCCCTTTCTTATATTTACATGATGTCATATGGTATGGAATATCCCTTTGGTCAGTTTGGGTCAGCTGCCTTGGTCCTGTCCCTTTCCAACTCCCTGTGCCCGCTCCCCCCCCAACCCCTTCACTGTCAGAATAATACAAGAAGCTGAGACTGAGATGTACTTGGGACGGTTCAATGCTGCTCAGCAGCAAGTATGTTACCAGTTTTGTTTTTCTTCTAGAGCCAAAACATAGCCTCATACCATATGCTGTGAGAAAGGCAGCTTCTGTCTCAGCTAGAAACTAGGATATCAATGTAATCACTGACAAGTGGCCCCTAAATCTGCTGATCTACTAGTTTAACTGAAGCTGAGGGAGTTTTTTCTAATTTATTCATTGAATGTCACCTCTCCCTGTTCTTGAATTCTCTGTGGGCAAATCTGAATACTCTCAGATGTATTAATCATTTCACACTGTCCAGAAAATAATTTACGTGAATATTTTTTGTCTGTAAATAATTTAAAAGTAATCTGTAAAAAAAAATGAATTTTGAATTTTGATCCAATTTCATCAGTCTTGTCTGACTAGTTGATATGTGAATCTAAAACCTAAATCAGATTCTCAAATGCATATAAATATTTTCTTTAACTGTTTGAAATGGTCTAGGCCAGGTCTAAGTGTTTAATTTTGCATAAGAAATAGACTTTATAATTTATCATGAATGAGTTTTAGGATAAGTGTCTGTATTAACTCATCTTCACGTTTGGTTTTCTATTTAAAAATAAAATAGTAAGTGCAATTAAAAGAGTTATATTCTTAACATTGCAAAGAGTATGTGGAAGCATTCAACTGCACTGTATATAATAAGTTAAATACCAAATCGGTCTATCTAAAACTTGTCCACTATAATCTACCTATTTCTTGTTTTAAATCAAACTTACAAAACTATAATTTACTATGTTCCTGTACATTTCAGGAGAGTAGGACTAGATGACCTTTAAGGGTCCCTTCCGACTCTAAGGATTCTATGTTCCAGAAAGTATGATCTTGAATTCTGTTCAATATAATAGATGAGAGGAAGCATCTGGGTATGTGGTTGTTAGCCGTATACAAAAGCTGACAATTATTTTCTGTCAATTTCAAACTACACTGTATTTTGCTAATTGAATATTGTTGCTATTGATCTTGATATTAATAGGAGCAAAAAGTCATTATTTGTTGAATTCTGTTGTTAGTCACAATGCTTTTTTAGTTAGAAATATGAATCAGCTGTGAGAGCCTGGGCCATTGTGGCATGTTCAGTTGATTTCAGAGCAAAATTCAAGCCCTAACCTGTAGCTGACTCTGGTAATTCTTCACAGTTCATTTGGAGGTTTGGAAATAAAGAAACAAAATTTTTTCACTTCAACTTTTGCTGAGGACATAAGACTACATTGCCACAAGAAAGTGACTCTTTTTTGCAGTATTAAAAAGATCCTAAACAGAAGGGTCTAATTGTATGAGTCATATTCCAGCAGAGTACAAAATGAGAGCTCTTAGTTTAAAGAACTTTGAAAACTTAAAATAACTGTAATTTCCATCATAAGCACACTTTGAAAGTATATTTAAATGTAACAGAAGTTTGGATTTTAATCACACTCATACAAGTTTAAAACAAAGCAAAAGAACATTAAAAAAATATGTGGAAATTATCAAAACAATTGTTTTGAGGAACTGCTTGTAAAAACTCATGCTAGCAGTTGATGTGCATGTCAGCAGAAGCCCATAACTTTTGCTGAAACAATAAATGGCTTTATCTGTCACACAAGTTGTACTCCAAGAAAACATAAGTGGCACTGACCTTTTAAAAAAAATGAAATGTCTGTTTTTAGTTAAATTGAATGTGATTCCAGCATAACCATTTTTATCTAGGATGTTAAAGTGTTCTTGCTTTATGAGAGGGTATTAATAACTTCTAGATGTATTATTTTCTAATAAGATATTTTAATTCTCCATTATCTTCATGATATATGGTTTTCTACTTAATTGTTCTTACTGACATTTGATATTCCCTCAGTTTTTTTTTTTTTTTTAACCTTTTAACCTCTAAAAGATGGCAGATTCTTTTGTAAATTACTCCAATTTAAGGCTGGGGAAATTACAGTAGTTCAAAGAAGGTGATATTTAAAATGTTTGTCCAAAATAATATTAAACATCCAGACCTGATTCTGAAATGTTCAGAACACATCTTTTTGTATACACTTTCACTCATGACAAGGCAGAAAATTCACGCAATCTGACACAGAGCCTAAGGAACCTGAAGCATAAGAGTTGAATATACATAATGAAGCCAACAGTTAGAGCAGCTAAGAGACAGCTTGGACCCACGTTAAACTAAAGCCACAACTATTCACATTCAGCATTGCTGTCAGCATTGCTGCAGTGTGGAGCACTTATGTTACAGAGGGTCGCAAGAAAGACAGTTGGGAGACATTTCTTTCGAACTGTTTTTTAAGTGATGAGTCTTATGACCTTTGTGAATTAGCAAAAATTAAAGTAGATTATCCCTGAAACTTTCCTTGGATGAAACTTAAGAAGTGTGTGCTTAAAACATCCAGTACTTAAATACACGTGCACAAAAAAACTCCACAGTTGGTCTGTTTTGTTTAATGTGTCCCAGATGTTCACTTACTTCAGCCTTTAATGGATAAATGTTCTGTGATTTAAACTGTTTGCTTTCTAAGGCTGAAGCAGCTTACAGAAGCGTCTGGCTCAGTATGAACTTTGTAAATCCTGGTGACATATGAATGTTTTGAAGTTGTCACTTAGAAAAAAGTTGATCTTTTCGGGGGGAAAAACAAGTGTTTTTATTAAAAGTGTAGTTTAAAGACTAGACAATGCACATGCTATTGCGTAGTGTAATATGTTGTCAGTAGTGCAATCCTGACATTTTAATGTCAGCCAACAATAAGTAATCTCACATGATAAAAATGAGTATGCCAGACAGGGAATATGAAATAGAAGGTGCCTAGATGATATCCTTGCCATTTACAGAATTAATAAAACTAATACTGGAATACTGTGCACAGTTCTACTGTTTCTGCTTTAAGTAGATGTTTACAAATGTGAAATGATTTACAATATTTCAATATGTAAGAAATCCCACCGAGAGTCAAATGTGGCTTGATCTCTCTAATTTATCAAGGAGTGATATATTTATGGCATTTATGAATTTGTAGAAAGAGTATATTTCCACTAACACTGCTTCTGTAGTTATAATGGGATCCAAAGTTAGAAGCAATAGATAGACGAATGCAGAAAGAACATAAAAATAATTTATGAGGGCAATTAACTAACACACTAATTAACTAGGAAATGAAGTGGCTTCTTTTCATTTCAAGGCTTTTAAAAAGGAATGTGCTATCTTCTACAAATAAGCATGTGTCTTAGTTTCTAACTGAAACTTTCTATTTTAGTGTCTGCT
>WBMW01005942.1:55725-75023 GCA_013396635.1 Penelope pileata
CTGTTGTTATCTCTTTATCTCAGCCCATGTGGCCCACGTTGGGCACCACTAAAGCTGTTCTGGTTTCAGCCGGCGGGCCCGAAAACACCTCACAGCCTTTTGCTCACCCCCCCCTCCTTCCAGCTGGGATGGGGGAGAGAATTGAGAAATAAGGTAGAGCTCGTGGGTTGAGATAAAACTATTTACTAACAGAAAAGGAAAATAGAATAAAATAACAGTAATGATAATTATATACAAAACAAGTGATTGTACAAAGCAATCGCTCACTGACCGTGACTGATGCTTAGGCAACCCCCAAGCAAACGGGCCCTCCCAGCTAACTTCCCTTCCTTATATTAGATGATGTCATATGGTATGGAATATCCCTTTGGTCAGTTTGGGTCAGCTGCCCTGTTCTTGTCCCCTCCCATCTCCCTGTGCCACCCATAGCCCCTTCACTGGCAGGGAAAACACAAGGAGCTGAGAATGAAAATGCTGATACGGAGCAAAGGCTCCTCGGAGAACTAACAATGAAACATTTTTGATCTCTTGTTAGCAGGTATTGTTTATTAGCACAAGTGGGTCATGCCGGGGATCGTTCCACCTAGGCATTCCTGAAATAGTCCGGCAAGTGTGCTGATTGTATTACAGTAGGTATTGCATATTCACTACACTCTAATACATATTCATCACAGTACGTGCATATTCATACAGCCCTTCCTTCAGGTGATCCTTTTGGTCATTTGATTTTTGGTCATCTTCTTTGACTCTCCTCCAATCAGCTGCCAGCCTTGTTTCTCTGTGGCTGTACATTCTATCTTTTTCCCTTGGGGCCCATGCTGGTAAGCTCCACTAGCTGGGGCAAACATCCTGCCTATCCAACGTTTTCTTTCTTTTCTCCTTGTAGGCCCTATACACATGCGGATGTGAACATTCTCGGGCCTTTAGCTCCCTTTGTTTTCTACAGTTCAAAGTGCTGTTCTCCTTCATGCCACCTTTTCTCTCTATCAGTAAGAGACTTATCATGTTGACTAAAAATACAATCTTTTTTTTTCATCCTTGAGTACCACTGGATTTAGTTCTTTGTGTTTATGTAGATTCAGGCAAAATACAATAACAAAAGGTCAGTGAGAATGCATAAATCAAGGCTATGAGTTAATTGATTTTATTTGATTTCTTGTGCTTTTCTGTTTTTGATGGTAGGCTGACTTTGTGCTTTTTAATGTTTAGTCATTTTCTTATTATTGATTGTGATATCAGAAAACTTAATATTCTAGGTATTATTTTACATTATCAATTACTTCAATTTATATGTGAATTTCATTCTTAATAATTAGACTGTGACAAAGTATCACTGATATATCTTCCATTCCAGTATTACTGGTGTTTATGTCTGATTTCACAATGGTTTCGTTTGAATTTAAAGTCAATATTCCTGTGCTTCATGCCATAACAAGAGAATTTAGAAGACCATGTTTTAATATTTACTTGTTCTGTGCACCTGGGCTGAAATATTATCCATTGGCCAAAAAGAGTTCTTATTCTTCTCTTCTGCTTGTGCTCAGTTTTTATGTATTTCTATAGTGTGCCTGTCTGTTATACGTCTGCTAGTACAATTTAAATGTCTATTTTTCCATATTTACGCAAATCTTTTTATGTCATCATCCCATAACATCCTCCTGCCTTTAAGATGATTTTGATATCTCTACAACACTTAATATTTGTAGCTTTTTCTGGGCTTCTATACAAACTTTCTTTCCCTCTCAACTGAAAATTTATGTTTTCTGAGATAGGATAGTAAAAACCCACTCATAACTTTCTATGTCTGTTTCTGTAACCATTGTGATTTTCTTTGTCACCAAAGTGTTTTCTGATTTTCAATGAACTTTTCTCACATAGTGGCAATATTGTGCACAACACTGGAACTGCAAAGGCCAAAAGGATGAAAAGACTATCCTAGCAAAAATATGTGAGTCATTAAGAGGTGTGAGGTACAAAACTATCATGGAGTAGATCATAAATATCAACAAGAGTCTGTTTCCTTTTGTCTCTACAAATTCTCCTCTTTATAGGATATTTGAGGAGCTAGAAAATAGTTTTTGTCTTTCTCTGCTGATGGCTGTTTCAAGTGCAGGCATCTCTATTCAGTTTTAAATAGACATAAACCTACACTGAATAGTGGTTATTACTAATTATTAGCACTCTGTGGTTTCTCAGTAGAAAAGACCAGGGCTGTATTTCCATAGCAGATTAAAAGATCAATTAACTTAACCAAGGAAATCACTGATAAAATGTAATAACTGAAGTAAAACTGAAATAACAGGAACCAAATAATTGTGAGTACTAGCAATGTGAAAAATCAACAGCACTAATCTGGAAATGAGTGTATATAGAAAGATGCAATTTCAACAAAACCTCATACTTCCCATCAGAAAATTTTATATTTCTAAAACCATTCTCTCTGCTGAACTTACAAAGGCAATACTTCAGCTCTGGTAAATCCATCAAGTCTGAAATATTTTGACTAGTTTTAGTAGTATATCTGGCACCTTCATATATTACTGCAGTGGTGCCTGCCTATTTAAATGCTAATTAACTACTGATTTTCAGTGGCCTCACCCATCTCCTATAAGTGTGCAATTCAATTCAGTCGTGGTTTACAGTGGAAGGCACTTCTATTTCATCTTGATGGGGCTGATCAGGAACACGATCTTGACCAGTGAAATTTTCAGTAGGCTAAACACTCAACCCTATTTGGAAATCTGAGTTATCTTCCTTTTTTCACGAGTTTAAAGTGTGTGTACTTTTAGGGCTACTCAGGATCAAGTCAATGACCATAAGTAAGGGTTAGAAGTAAAGGAGCATGTACTGCATTACTGTTCTTGGATTACTTTCTCCTGGCAAGTCATGACTGGTCTATGTCCCATCATATTAATTCTGTTAAATATTGAACCACATCGTCACAAATTCAATGTACAAAGCAAGATCTTAAACTTCTCCACAGAGTTCCATGGTATTATGGTTTCAGAATGTGAAACCAACACATCTGTGATGTAACAAACATTTTCCTGTGTAATTTATTCCTTAATCACCATCATCATTTATTTATTTATTTATTTACTTATTTATTTGAAATATTTCTTTGAGCCATGTAGTTCTCACCGCTATCATTTGATAAGCTGCTGGACAGTCTCTATATCCTTTCCTTTTTATTTAATATTATGAAGTAATATGCCGTCTTTTCTGGGGCATCTAGAGCTAAATGAGTGTAATGGTCAACACAATTTTTGCTTATGAAGACAATTAACTGTCTTCATCTAATGAAGGTCAAATGGATTACATCATCCTTACTTTTGTTTCCTTATAGTGTATAGGTATATCTCAGGAGAAGAAAATATGTTTTTTAAGCTTTGCATTTAACTTCCTACTGTTATTTGTCCTGAATCATTTATATGAGTTTTCTATAAAATTCAGAGTTTTTATAGAAAAAAAAAAGATAAATTGTTGATAGGAAGCTACTGCAGTGAAGACAACACTTAACGTAACCAATACAATTAGTTAAGCTCTGTTTGAAATCATTGCAGCAAGTACTGTAGAAAGACATGCTATAATTTTGTATGAGAGTAGTGTAAGATTAAAACGGGAATCATATTTGTATAATGCTCATAATTATCTTAGGGAAAATATGCACATATGATTTAAATCAATGGTCATGTCCCTTACAGAATTCTCATTAAAACTATCTGAAAAGGAAAATATTAATTCTCTTCATCTTTTTTCTTCATAAATTTGAATTTGCAAATTATACACTTGTAATATTCTTGATAGTGTCTGTAACCTATAACTATGAACATCATTATTTCACCTGAAAAACATGTTGCAGCAGACCAATGATAGTAGACTGAATAAAGATTTTTTAACCACTTATACTAAACTAAGGTCATTCCTTACTTATTTTTATCAATGACCTTCAATTTTGATATCAGTGTAAGAGTAAAGACTCAGCAACTGTCACTTACCATCTTTTCAGATAAACTAATCTTAAGTACTTCTGTGGTAGTGGAATGTATTCCATGCTATAGATCAGGCAGTTAATTCATACCCTTTGAGAAGGGCTACAAGGTAGAGAGAGTCTTTGATACGATCTGCATATTTTCCCTTCTTTACAAGACATAACTGTTTCCTAGATGAGTGCTTTAATTTTATGATTAACAATGTCTACATTACAATACAATATCTTCAACAAAAAAATAAAATTAGTCAGTGTGCTATTATTCATTCATTGGGGAAGCTGGAGTTATAATACTACCAATAAATCACTGGATTAAAAACTGGTTGTCAGATATAAAACTCTGGTTTACAGAAAGGAATTGCAAGTATACTTGAAGGAAAGGATTTTGACTGAGAATCCTGAATGAAAGGAGAAATCTAGGTAAATATCCAAGTTGCAAAGTAGGATGGCATTCAAGACTACTTTCTCTCTCTCTGTTGTCTTCCTTTTTTTTTTTTTTTTAAATAATAACCAGTGTTATTTTAAGGTTTACTTTCCAATGTGAACAGTCACTACAACTTTTATGATTAAGGTGCCTTAGAGAACTCTTAGTTACTCTTTGCTTTATATAGTTATACTTTTTTTTAAAAAAAAAGAAAATTCTTTCGTATTTGTCTCCATGCATTTTTCTACTGATACTGACTGTTGTCAGAACATGCCTGAAATGCAAAATAGACTTCTAGAGTATGTTCTGTCCACTCTTTCCTGTCTAAGTCTCTGCTGCTTTATGAGATAATCAAATAAGCATCAGAACACAAACCTTTGTTGAGCCATTCTTACGTATGTCTGATCCAATGACCATGATTTAGAGAGAGGAATGTCTTTGGGTAAGATTGTGAGAACTGTACCTTAAAATAGAGTGTGATAATGAAGCAGCTTAGGAGATCTGTCTTTAAATCCCTTTTTCAAAAGTAAGAAGATTTTAGTTTGAACATTTCAGGTGCATTTTGTGAGAAATGACTGACACAGTTAAGTGCCTTTTCCAGAGAGAGTTAATGGCTAACAAGTAATTACCATCACCCTATTCTTAGGCAGTACCCTGCTCAGCCTGCTGATTTGTGTGACTCTTATTCCTAGTGGAAAACTCTCACCATGCAATATGAACCAAGATGGATATCTAACCTGAGGCTTTGGATTACACTTGTGTCCTTACACACTCAATAGAAAGAGATGGGACTTTACAACATTGGTCTGTTTACAAAAATAGTGGTGATGTTTTACTTTCTCATTTATACGTTTAATATGAATGGGAAGAATCAGAGATCTTGTGGATCTGACTCAAGTGCCGGTTTCAGAATACAGAGCAAGATCTTCTCAGGATTATATTAGCAAGTACTTTTGGTGGCAGATAATACGTATCTTCCTAAATACATTTCCTGTCAGAACACGATGCAGAATGACTGAGTGGGGCTCTAGTATTTTAGATCACCTGGAGAAGAAAGGATTTAGTCATTCTCTTGTGGGCTTAAGACCTATTTCTTATTTCCATTGTGTTTTGGTTTGTTTGTTTTGTTTTGTTTTGTTTTTCCAGATGAGAGTATCTGTGAAGCTCTAAAGAACAATCTGAAGTATCTGAAGAACCTGCACAGCTTCTCATATGTACAAACAAGGCGTTTCAAAGTCTATGTGTCACATATCTTGTGGTACCAGAAGGATTTAAAGATGCAATAGTAGTGCTGAAAAATGTATGGTGAAGAGAGCCAAATCTGAAGCACTATTATTCGTACTGTCCTTTGAAAGCAACCTCTGAAGTTAACTAACTCTCCACCAGTGTTTTCTTTCAGGAGGAATAAGTTGCTTCACTTGAAAATGAAGCAAAATAATGAATTTACGTTTATATTGTGTGGGTAATGAAATGTTTACTTAATTAAGTGGATCAAGTCTGTAAATTAACTGGGCAGTTAAGTCATTTGACCATGTAGGGTTACTAAGTGAGTCAAGAAATTCTTTGAGGATGTACAGAAATACCTCGTTGCCAGAAATTAATGTTCAAAGAGGAGACAGGGGGAGAGTCTACTGAGGTATTTCCCCGTAGGGTCTCTCAAATTGTTGGGGTATGCAGACGCCTTTTTATCCCTGAACACCGATGCTATAGCGAGACCTCCCCCTTTCCCCATTGGCTGAGGTACTTGGGGTTACATTCTTTTTGGTCCGCCTACCACGCGCTCATCCCCCCAGTAGGTATCCCCCCCTCCCCCGCCCCCATAGTTTCCTTTGCCTATGCATACTTTGTAATCTGAATTCAGTTTGTTGTTTTGCCCAACTAGAGCCATCTTTGTCTCCCCCTTGACAAAGTTCATCTCCTTTTTATTGTCATGCAAACAAGACCCACAAGCAGATGCCAAGCTGGCATTTCCTGCCATACATCTGCAAGATAAGCCTGTTTATCCAGTTCTTCTCAGCCTTCCTTCATCAGCTTTATCTTGTTTTGCAGGGACCCCCTATTCTTCTAAATTTCAGTTTATTTTATTTTGCAAGGACACATTTATCCTGCTTTTCCCTTCAAGAATAACCCTAATATTTTCACCGAGTTGAGCTGTAACTGGATTATTGCAAGTTTGGAGATGTTTTCTTTTCATTCTTATCAGTGTTTATGAAATCATGCACATCAAACTCCCAGTCTTTAGAGTCCATGCAAACAAGAAACTTGGAAAGCACCCTGAGACATACAATTCCTCCCCTGAGCTTCCTACCTACCTGCAGGCCTGTTTGTGAATACAGCAAACTAAGATTTGTAGATACCGAATTCTGCAGGGTAGAGGAATTTAACATCTGTTAAATTTTGAGTTTGGGTGTCTCTCTTTTTGTTTAAATTAGGAGATTATTATTTAACTAAAGAATACTTCAACAACCCCTTAAGCCTTTAGAATCTTCTCCAGTGGGAAATGGCTGTCATACATTCCACGCTGTTATCCCAGATGGTACTACACTGCCCACGTTCAAATATTTTTCTTTTGGGATCTAAACAATACTTGACAAATACATGTAATTAAATACTTGCACCCATGTGTAGTGCTATTATAATGCAGGAAAGAATTACAAAGTGTATATAGGACAGTTACAGTCAAAAGGCTTTTGGCAGAGCCTGTTGGGGCTTTCCAGCAATATAAGCAGTGGTGGCAGAACGGGTGGGGAATGAGGAAGTCTGAAAGGACTTTGCTGTGTCTGAGGTGATGAGGCAGAGATGGAAAGAAATCCTAAGGGAATGGAGGTTGTCTTTGCTGCAAGAGAGAAATTCACCTGGTGCTACAGGTGAAAACAAGTAGTAAATGGGGTGAAAGGGAAGAGCACATGTAAAAATGGAAGGAAAGAGAGAATTACGGGGTATGTGAGTGAGTGGAAGGCATATTCCTCTCTTTTCGTTCTTGTCTTGCTCCAGTTATCGGAGTGAGGGGAGATTCTTTAATATACCTGGAGTGAGATTAAGACACATACGATGTCAAATGTTGTCCAACCAGTTTTATACAAATTCTGGTCAGTGAGGGAGACAGGGATGGGAAGGCAGGCGATAATAAAAGGATAGGAAATAAGAGTGAGGGTTACATATTAAAAAGCAGGGACAGTCACCACCATGGATCCCGTGCTGTTGTATCGGTCCAGAAATATCTTCAGGCCCGTGTGGGAGCGAGGGAGCAAGAGCGCAGGGGGAGCAGCAGCAGCAGGCATCAGGCCATAAGGCAGCAGTTACCAGGCAGACAGTAAGTATCAGGAGACATCATCAGGCATCGGGCCATCAGGCAGGAGGAAGCAGGAGACAACAAGCAGGCATCAGGCACCAGGTAGCAGGACAGCAAGACCTCATGTCTCAAGCAGTAGAAGGTACCAGCCACCAGGCAGGTATCAGCCAGGCACCAGGCAGGTAGCAGCTATTGTTCCCTTGTCTTTTTATCCTTCTTATCTGCCAGCATGACATTCCTGGGCGCCTAGGTATGTCACATACAGCATGTATGGGCATGTAGGGGAATACATATCCCCTCTTCCTCAAGGCGCCAGTCTGAAAGGCTGCTAGATGGCCGTTTTATCGGCTGCTTTTCTCTCATTTCCCCTGGTCTGCAAGCCTTTGGGCAGCATCCATGGGTCTTCATGCAAACTTTAAGACAGAGTTTTCACAGCAAGCTTTGAGACGGAAGGTTCAGAAACAGTCTCTTACAGTTCTTTTGCCCAACTCTGCTTGCTAGGCCTTTTGGGTAATTGAAAGCATTGCAAACTAGTCTTCCATTGTATAGATGAATGTCCTGGTCTGCTTCAGGCTAAAATGCTTAACAAAAATGGCTGACTGGAAGATTCATCAGGAAAATATAAGTCTGGTCCAACAATCTTTATTGAAAATCACAGAATCGTAGAATATCTTGAGTTGAAAGGAACTCACAAGGATCATCAAGTTCAACTCCTGGCTCTGCACAGGACTAACTAAAAATTAAACCATATGTATAACAGTGTTGTCTAAATGCTTCTTGAACTCTGTCAGGCTTCTCTGGGGAGCCTGTTCGAATGCCCAAACACCAAAATACGCGTATCAAGGGACCTGAAATCATAGTACCTGAAGAGATTGCTACTGTTGAATTAATTTAGAAGAAAGAAAGAGTCTCTCAAGCAGCTAAGACCTAAAGCACGAAGTTTCTTCAGGTGCAATTAAATATTAACACCTTGAATTGCACCCAGAAGCAAATATATTGATAGTGCAATCTTAGAAGCCCTCCAGTAATGTGCTTGTTTTGACTACAAATTCTAAGCAAAAGAACAATTGACTTAACAGCTGTAGCTTCTCCATCTCTTTCAACGTAGCATAGTTTGTGCAGTAATGCAGTATGAAAGACAGAAAAATATTATGTACATCTTTCTATAATGACTATTTATTATAATTTGTGTGAAATCTGCATAAATACAAATCTAAATACAATCATCAGGCATCCAGAAGAATCTTAATGCTGCAAATTTCTCTTACAAGACAAATTTCTCTTACAAACAATATTAGTAAAATATAAACAAGATACTTCTTTGTTCTTTTTTTTTCAGCAAACTAGTATCATTGCAACTGTGTGTCACAGAGAGTTGAGATTAAACAATCAAAAGGTTTGCTGAAGCAAAGTGTACTTTCTTGTGCTCTGTTTTCTGAAATAAAAGATGCAAATCAAGCAAGACTTTAAAAAGGTGAAAGGTAAAACACTATCTAGAATAGCTGGCAGTTTGGAAATCTAACAAGAGGAAGGAAGATATTAACGCAACTCAAACAAGTTATGACAGTGACAGTATAGTCTGAAGATAGTAGGGAAGTAGGCTAACTGCAAGTACACTATGCAACAAGGGAGCATAAGTTAAAGCAGAGTTGTCTGCCTTCAGAAAAGTATTTTAAGTTTTTACAGAATGGCATCACATCTAAGGATAGGAAAAACACTCTCTGGCTTGAAAATGTAAGTGAAGCTTTTATCTAGTTCTTAATGTATCTCCACTGACTAACTTCAGGCACCTGTATGTCAGCAGGAAGCAACATTCAGATTGCCAGCTGCTTTGGATCCTGTATTGAGACTTGGTGTACTGCCTGGTGCTGTGTATATTCCCAGCACCTTCCTCTGGGTTTTGTACTTCATTCAAAGTGCTTAAAGAATAGAGTCTCTGACCTCTTTGTCCCATCAAGATCTTTTGGGTGCTAAAAGTTCGACGAAACATAGTCATATGCCATGTAATGTGCCAAGAAATAAGAGAAAATATAAAACTAATTTTTAAAAGTGCATGGGAAGAGGTAAAATAAGGTAAAAAATGAATGCTGCAAGATCTGCTTCTGTCACATACCTCTGCAGAAATCAAGGTTACCATTATACACGAGTGTAAATATCTACACTACATTCATATACTTGTGTAAAAGATAATGTTTCACTCAACAGTGAACAATAATCATGGCACATGTGATCTGCCTTTGTCCAGGTAAATGTTCTGAGCAAACACCCTGATGTCTTATTGAGCAAACCCACTTGATGCCTCAGCTCATTATAGATCAGACAGTACTCTGACATTATACATAGGCTCCTCCAAAACATACAAATGAACCTGGGGAATCTAATCTGAAATGGCTATCAAGAAAAATGAAGACAGTAGAATGAAAGAATCTAGTTACTACAAGAATATGTATATTCTTTTAAAACTACTGATAGAGAGAGAACAGGTGGCAGGAGGGGGAGCAGTGCTTTGAACTGCAGAACAAAGAAGTGAACTAAAGGCCCAAGAATTTTCACATCAGCATATGTAATGGGCCCAAAGAGATAAGGAGGAATCCTTTGGATAGGCAGGATGTTTGCCCCAGCTTGCGGAGCTTATCAGCATGGGCCTCAAGGGAGAAAGATAGAATGTACCCATAACTCGAAGATGAAGCCACAGAAAAACAAGGCTGGCCTCTGATTGGAGGAGAGTCAAAGAAGACAACCAAAAATGGAAGAACGACCTGAAAGAAGGACTGTATCAATATGCACATAATATAACGGATATGTAATAGAGTGTAGTAAATATGTAATACCTACTGTAATACAAACAGCATGCTTGCTGGACTATTTCGAGAATGCCTAGGTGGAACAGATCCCCTGCATGATCTGCGTGCTAATAAAGAATGCCTGCTAACAAGAGATCAAAAATGTCTCGTTGTTGGTTCTCCAAGGAGACTTTACTCCGTATCACTACTGAAAAATATAATACTTTAAAAGCTTGGGTCCTTTTTACTACAAGAGTTTTGCAAGAATTGCTATATTATTGTATCTTCTTACATAATGCACTATTTTTGATTGGAGTAGCTAAAACAATATATTTGATAGAAAATAAATGAAAAATATATAAAGGCAGTGTAAAACTACTCTTTGTAGAAGGAAAGAATTTAGCCATTTGTTATTTTCTGTTATTATATCAACAGTAACTCAGAAATTTAAATGCCTCAGCAAAAAGTAATTATGAAAGTAGTATATCTGAAACAGTACTGGAAAAATACTGTAGCAGAGAATTGCATATGTAAAACTGGGTTATTACCAGAGGGATTTGCTAAACTTGCAAACATGAGTCCATACAGAGAAGAGAGAAATACTGAATCAGGGGAATGAAGTTTCATTAACTGCCACTGCTCAAAGACTTTTTTAATCTTTTTTTTTTTTAATAAATAAAATATAAAATATAGACTAAATGATGATGTGGAAAATCTTCACCGTGTTCTTTTTATTTTCACTAAGCTTGAAATAAAAGATGCTGCCACTAGAGATCATTGTTGCTCTTTGCAGAAGTGGCCAGCATTTGGTATTTTTTGTATCAATAGGTGCGGTCCTGTTCTTCACAGAATGAACTTCGTAAGATCAAAACGGAAGCACAAGCAGAAAAGTCTTCCATCTCCAATATTTCTTCTGTGAAATTTAATAGTCCAATAATAGCAAATAGATATTTTTCTGCCAACACTAATGCATCAATAATGACTTGAAATAGCTATAGTTCGGACTGTGTCAGTCTCAATTTTCACACCTGAGTCTTCTGTCTTCTTCCAAGAAACTCTTTCAGCACTACCTACTTATAACTGCAGTGAAATAATAAAATTTGGAAACCTTTTTGTTTAAACTTGCTATAAATTTTTTTTTGTAAACATATTTTTCTTTTGCTAGAGTCTTTTTATTGTAGTCTTTATCCACACCCATTTTTTTAAGAACTATCAGTTGTGCTGTAGATTTTTGTTGTTCTGAATGTATCCCTGGAATGTTAGTCTTGATTACTTATAGAGACAGTGAAACTCAGTGCAAAACCTCCCCTAGAAACTTCATGAGTTTCTAAGCATTCTGGATATGATATGTTACATTCTAGTGACATCAAGATTCTAGTAAAAATATATCAGGTGGGAATAAAATAAAAATATTGTTCCTTTTTTTTTCCCCTAGCTCAAATGAAAAAGAAATATTTTATATAAACAGCATCTACAACTGACACATTGAGATTAAATCCCTAATCTACTGACCAACATTTCTTTTCAGTTTAGTAAAGACAGGACTGAATGACATTCATATTTCCGTATATTGGTACTAAAATACCCTAGAACATAATAATGGATCAAGCTTGCTTTCTGTCTGCTTAAAGTGTAACTGACAATAAAACTCTTTTAAACATTTTTCTGTAAATGAACACACTCTTTTTTTAGTCACCACCATTTCCCAACAGCTAAATATGACAAACTCTTCTCTTTCCTAAAATAATAATAATAATAATAATAATAATAATAATAATAATAATAATAATAATAATAATAATATCATACTCCTTTGGAAGAGCTAAGAGTATTTTGTGTAATAAGTAATTATTCCTGCATCAAAAAAAGAACTGAAGGTAAATCTCATGAAACATTATCTGCAAAATAAAAAAGGGGAAATTCCGAATGATAACTGATCAAAAGGGTAACTCTGCATATCAACCAAATAGCTGAATCCTATAGTACATTAAAGTAGTCCCCAGTGTACACTTGGCAGCACTAACTATACTGACTTCTGAAGTATGAAGAATTTTTAATTTAGGTCTCCCTATGGTGATATATTGTTTGTTTTAATGATTGTAGATTTGTTTCAGTGATGTTTTTCCAAATATGTCCCTAATCTTTTGTGACTTCTTTGTCCTCTTGGGATGATTTTCCAATTCATTTTAATATGACACATGTACTATTTAAGGTCTTATTTCTGAAATTTCATGTGCACATGCTTTTTCTAAGAGTTTTTAAAGTAATTTGCATTGGTTTTCAAAAATCAAAATTATCATTTGGAAAAAGAAGAAAATAAACTCATCACTTCATAAGATTGTATAGAAGCTAACTGTACCATGCTTAGGCTTGTTACAAACGGAGTGACCTAAATTGGTTTGTGTAACAATTGAGCAGAACAGAAAGCCCTTATAAGTTTTTATATTTCATGTCCATGATTGTTTACATAAAACATTGAGGTTCAAAACTCAAACTCATGCTTCATTCTTGTTTTTCTCTTGCTGGCTGTTAATATTTCAGTGAACTTCAAGATCTTTGTCAAATAAGGCTTTTCATTCTTCCTGGGGAGGCAGAAAAGACCCATCAACTATACAACTTACAGGTAAAATGATAAAATTTTTTCACTGAGTCATTTAAAGAAATAATGTGTTTGGCCCTCTGGGGAAAAAAACTTAGTATAATCTTTATTTGTTCCTAGTCTCTTTGCATCTCTATTATCCTCCCTCTCCCAAAGAGGAGATATGTATGGCTTCTGTACTGATTTATAAGGTTAGAAAACATATTTGAAACTGACATTTTACCTTAACTTGAACTATTTTTGAGGTACAGGCAAGTCTTTCCTAATGTTAAAATACCAGAAATGTTAGGCCCCAAATAACTGTGCGCTTGTATTTTTGCAGGTTTCTCACATGGATATACATGAAGTCAAATTGCTATATTATTCAAGTAAAGGAACTGTGCCAATCCTGAAGATTTTCTGTAAGATTAAATTTCTTTTCACCTTATCTACGGCGTTCTCTCTCCCTCCATTCAAGACAGAGGATTTCCTACTGTGCAGAGAGAATTCAGTTTGAAAGTTAGCATGTTTCCAGATTATACTATCTCTCGAGAAAGAAATAGGAACTTAAAAGAACTTCATAATCCTCAGAAAAAAAAAAAAGAAAACAACAAACACATGAGAAACAGAAAGTAGTGTGAAAATAGAGCAGGTTTTCATTTCCTACCTTGCCATTTATTACCATGTCCCAGAGTTTGCAATAAATATGCGTAGAATGATCAAATCAAATAAAGTAAAAGAGAAAGAAAAGGAGACTCAGATCTTTAAAAGAAGAAAAAGATCAGTCTAATAGTCTTAAACTATTGTTAGTATATTCATGCCTTCAGTATGTTTTTAAAATAACAATGGTTACTCGATGCCAAATTGGCAACTGCCGTATGGACATCTTTGGCATTCTTTGATAATATCTTTCATCTCATGAATGTTTTACATACAGGAAGGATCCAGCAGTTAGACCTAGTAGAATTTAAGATCCTTCTTCACCTGCACAGTACCAAGCAGGTGTTTCATTTCTTACAAATCAAAATGAAAATTGACTGAGGTCTGCATAGCGTATTTAATGATAATAACACTATTCATAATAGATGAATAAAAGTCCAAATGTTTCCTTTATTACTTTGCCTTTGAGTTGCCCGTAAAAATAGTTAAAACCTACTTCTATTCCTAAATTAATATTACTGCACTTAGGATGTTAACTAAAACCAAAAGTATACCAGAACACTTTTTTTCTGCCATATAAGCCTGCTGTATATCTTCCAAATTGTTGAGACACCTATTTCAGGGAGCAATAAATACAAAGGAAATAAAGTACACTATATCTTTTGATATAGATCCTTGATGTGAGTGATTATCATTTTAACAGATGCTACATTGTTTGATGAAACATTTTAAATTCTGAATGAAGAGTCCTTGAAGACCAAGAATGAAAATAATGTCTTACATGTGCAAAATAAATCTGGTTTCTCAAGTACAATAGCCTTTTACTGCTATCCAGAGTGCTGTGCAATGCAGTCGTCACAGAGTTCATCAACAGACAATAGACAATAATTCTTCCTCTTTCTGAAAGAATTATCTTCTCATATTGTATAGATGTTGAGCTAAATCCTTTAGTCCTTACATGCTCCTGGATTGATTTCTCAGACTTTATTCATAGTAGCTATGGGTACTTTAGACCATGCCAATTAAACACTGTTAACTCCTTCATTAAAATGAATAACAATACCAGTTCTCAGGTAAAGAGGATTGTGCAATAAACGAGCATTTCATCTGGTAAAGAAAAAGAAATCTTTAATATATTTTTAACTATTTACTTCACAGAGAAAATATATATATGTATTTGACTTGACCTTTGAAGCATTTCATGAAGAGTCTGTAAGAATTTGTGTTAATAATCTGAAAAGAGAAATAGAGTCTAAGCATTGATTACTGCATATTTACAAAATATTTATTGTCTATGAAAATAACATCGTTTTCATTGTTTTCATCAAAGTGAAAACTTTGGACTTTCCATGTGGACATTTTTCTTTCTCACTTAGAAGTTTCATTTAACTTCAAAATGACAGTGTTGAATTATGTAGTATTTATTTTTATGAAAGTATACAGAATTTAGACCTTAACATTTCTCTTGATCTTTGATAAGTATTAGAATAAAAGGGAAATGGTATCATTTCTGGAAAAAAAAAATACTGAAGGACAAATTTTATTTTACTTCACAGTTACTTTTAATATCTATAAATAATACAGAAAATACTGTCTTGCCCTCTTAACTCCTTGTTGTAATCTGCTTCCACTCTGTCTTCATATTCTTTCATTTTCTTTGAGCACACAGTTAATCAGAAAACTGTAGATAAATATTTCATCAAGAGACCACTGTATCAAATTTATTATTTTTATTTGTTGAAATATTTTTCTTACACTTTACTTCTAAAAAAAAGAATAATTCCAAGTCAGAAAAATATCATTTGAAACATAAATCACTAAATGGAAATATTGAAGTGATGTTAGACAAGCTTCACAGTCATGAGTAAATTTCACACAAACAAAATGTATTCAGTCATGTTTTCAAGTGAGGCCTTTTTGAGCAAAATGCATATTAAAACTTGTAATCTATGAAATACCTCTTGTACTAAATTACAATGACTCGTAGAAGGCAAGAGGAAGGTCATAGTAACTGATAAACATAGTTAAGCAAACGAGTTATTGTGAGAAAGAACTGAAAAGGGTTAAAAACTATGCTAAGCAGGAGGTCAATCAGACATTTAATGTGTCTTTCTGGCCTTGAAATCTATAAAAGTGAGAAGGTGAGCAGGGAAGTAAAAGAAGATGAAAGAAGGTTTTTAATTTATTTTTAACTTTGGTCTGCTTGAATAATAAAATCTTTTGGTTTAGTGGGAAAATTATCTCACAATTATATTTTCATCAGAAAACAAACAAATGTATCACAATAATTCAAAATTAGCTGTATTTCATGTCTCTTTATACACATCAAATGCAGACATTCTCATATAGATTTTATGAGATTCTTCAGCTATAGAAACTCTCCAATCCAGCATCAAAATGATTAGATTGATTTCATTTGTAGAGATTCTTTTAAGTATTTTGCATATACTAAAAGAGTTTGTTCTTTAGACTATGAAAGAATTGTGTTTTAAAGATAACAGAGAGAAGAACAAGCCATTGCTCTGGTCTGCCAAGGTAGTATGGACTTCACCAGGGATTTTGTGAAACTCTCAATGTGTTGCTGACAGGCAGATCTAGCAGGTGTGTCGTACTTCTGATGTCAGACAGAGTAAATGACAGCCATAATGGATATGGATTCTGGGGTTTGTTTAAGAACCAGCAAGGTTAGAGCTTTCATCCCACTTATCTCACACACTCACTGGCTCCCTTTAATGCTGAACGTTAGGTTTCAGCTTCCCTTCCCACAGAGTTGTTGTTGCTGGTCTGGGAAGGTCAGGCAGGAGGAAGTCCTGTTGATTCAAGCTATGCTGCTGTTCACAGTTACCAGTCTTGAGAGGTCACTAGTCAAAGTCTCAAGGCATCCCACAGCCACATTATTCTCCATGCACTTCTCTGATGTATAGGATGTTAACATGCTTCTTACAACTTTCCTCCAGCAGGGATTTTCAGTATGCTCTTTCCAGGCCCTTTCCTTATCTTTGAGACTACTTCTTCTTCTTGATTACTCCTTTTTATTTTTTATGTCCTTTTCTCTCCAGAACCTAAAGCCTCTGTTTTTCCCAATCTTAACAGTCTATATGCAGAAGCATGATGTTTACTCAATGTCCTTTCTTGTGGTTCTGGCTCATGCCTCTTTATTAATTGAAGGACTCAGGATGTGATACTTCTGTTCCGTCCAAGTGTTATCAAAATTTACAGCTAGACTGTATCGCTTGCCGCTAGTATGTAGCAGGCTTCTATTTGAGAATTCAGAAGTTCAGCTTTTGACGTTTCTTCCGACATACTCACACACAATTTGCTGCCACTTTCCAGCATTCAGAGTCTAAACTATTTTTTTGCCTAGGAGAAAATTTACCCCAGAATAGCACTGTAGCTATTTCACTACAATGTGCCACAGTCTGAAGGAGTACCAGGAGCTTGTTTCTGCCACTTGAACAAGTAACATCCCGCAGACAGAACAGATGAGGAATAATAATTTTGATCTCAAGCTTCTGTGGATGGTGGATAACCATGTTTGAGTAAATAGCAACATTCTGCATTCTTCATTTTTAACCCTTTTTTAAGCATTACATTGCACTATACATTTTTGTAACAGGTTTCTTTCACAGTGCGCAAAGAGCTTCAGCAGACCAAGGTAAAAGTTGATCTTCCTTCTGATGCACATCCCACAGTATCTGCTGTGGGATTTATAGCTCCAAGAGACCTGTGCACTAGTCCTTAACCCCGGCAAAATTTTGTCCATACTGTGTGCTACAGATGAGAGAAGAATACTGCTCTGAATTTTCCATCTGAGCTGATACATCAAGAGAACGATGAACATGAAGGATACACAAAAGGGTATTTCACCAGCTTGGAGTGAGATGCAGAAAAGTCCTATCACTAAGTGCCACACTGAATACAAGAGGCACTAAAGAGAATAGATCAAACACAGACCAGAACCTGTAGACGTTGTTATATGAGGGAACCATTTTTATGAATATGTTCATTTCACACAGTAAATAATGTGAATGGTTTTGTCCAATTTTAAAATTTCATGTATAGTCTAAGTTGAGATACTTTATTGCATAAATTATGCCAATGCATAAAACTGAAGAAATGTCTCTAAAACTACATAATGAAATGCCATAGTCTTAAAAGGCACACCATTCAGCAATACTTCATCTTGTCTATAGATGGCAGCAAAAGACTAAATCGCTTGAATAAATAACTAACTGTTTAAAGAGTTGTCTGTGCACTAAGGATGAATATTCTCTTAATAATACATGAACATTATTTAACAGGAACTATAGAGTCAATAGAATATGAACAATGATTCCGCCTCTCCAAAAAAAGAAAACCTATTGCATCCAGAACTAGTCCTTTTCTTCAATGAAGTGAAAAGCTCGTTCAATTTGCTCAGTGTGGGAGTTTTTGTCATTTTAACTGGATGGTACAATAGATATTGATAAAAATGAAAGTCCTTTAACATAATAGAAATGCAAGACAATACCAACAGAGTGTCTTGTCTGTCAGCAATCACCATTAAAAATGTATTAAAGCATACATTCAGCACTTTTATTTCCTAAAAGTAATAATAATAGTAAAAAAATAAATAAAAAAAAATTAGTAAGTGATTACATGCAAAACCTCATAAAGAAAGAAAGAAGGAGGCACAGGGAGCTCAGGAAGAAGGCCAGCATACCTAGACACAGAAAAAAAAAGCAAAGTAAAGGACGCACACACACACACACAAAAAAAACCAATAAATCTAAACAATGTAACAGGCTTTATATATGTCTGAGCAAAATATCATTTGAAACTTCTATCAGTCTGTAAATATTCCAAATGTTTTTTACTCCACTCTAAATGTTTGTTACTTTCTAGATTTAAGAAGTGTTGTTCACTCGAAAAAAATTATCAGTATTTCATGCAAAAGATGTATTTGTACAAAGGTATGAATCTTTTAAGTGCATTGTAGTAAACAAAGGAAAAAAGATCTTCCATGAAAGCATTGTTGTCTTTTCACTCACTGACCCTGCTAAACTATTTTGTACATAAGTGAAGTATACATGTCGGATTGTCTGGTAAACAAAAAGTATAGCTTTCATTGTGGGAGAATGGTGAAAGGATGAGAAGATGAAAGGATTCAGGACAATCCACAGCAAGATTTTCTGACGAAAGAGCTAGTGAGGAAGGAACTGTTGTTTTATAGTGCTTCACAAGGTTCAAAGCATACATATTAAAACAACTTGCAGATGTAGGTTGTGCAAAATATTAGGGACAGTTCTTGCTAAACTCAGTTTGCTCAGCTATTTCTTCTAAGTCCTAAGTCCTGTAAATCCTCAGAGCCCACTGTCTAATTATACTGGGCATCTTGTATACTATCTCATTAAAAACTAACCTCCTATTTTAATGACTTTGTTGAAATCCTTTGAAGATCAGACTTCTAGTGACTGTACTCTGTTGTGTTACTCTGAATACCCCATAATGTTGCCCTCCTCTCTTTTTTCTTTTTCCTTTTCTTCTCCCTTCCCTTCCCTTCCCTTCCCTTCCCTTCCCTTCCCTTCCCT
>WBMW01005942.1:75102-123869 GCA_013396635.1 Penelope pileata
GCTTTTGCTTTTGCTTTTGCTTTTGCTTTTGCTTTTCTTCTTCCTGTAAAACAATTTTAGATGTTGTTGTGCAAAAGCGACAGAGCTCCTGCTTTAAGGTTCACCATTTCCAAGGAAAGCACTCGGAGGCAAGCTCAGATTCATCAGTTTAATAGCAGGGTACTCATGATACCAGGACGGCTGCTGGGTAGTCTGTGCCGATAGGGGTGCCAAGGGCAGCAGGCAGGCAAGGGGTTCGCCGAGTGCCAGGGGCAATGGGCCAGCAAGGGGGTTTCACCTATAGGGGTGCCGGCAGCAGCAAACTGGCAAGGGTTCAGCAGCAGGGTTTGGCCAGAGCAGGAAAGAGACCGCCCCGTGGTATCATGGCAGTTTATACAGTAGTGGGGGACAAATACAGATCTGGGTAAACAAGGTCATTCACACACAACAAGGGTACTTGCTTACAGCTACAGGGACAGCTACAGAGCACTTTTCTCACAAACAAGTTTACAACTAGCTATGTGCAGATGCGCAGACTGAGGCAGTGTACTTGTGTTCCCAAGCTAACACAGGCCCTTTCTCACAGGCTAGTCCCCTGTTCAGGCCGTGATCTGTAATTTTCCATACAGATGTCTTACCTGATTCCAAGTGAAAAATACCAAGGTGCTTCATTGAAAGGCCACTTTTCAATCCAGATGATCAGAGTTAAGTGTTTAGGTTGCTTTTAGCTAATGGGGAAGTGTCTCTTACCTATTTAACTGAAACAGTTACTGAACAGATGCATCTCTGACACAGTGCAGTATTTACAGTACCATATCTTTAACAAATTGGGCTATATTCATTCTACGGATAATTCCAACTGACTTCATTGAAATTACATGAATGATTAATTTGTGCTCTGTGTTTCAGATGATAAACTCTCAGTTTCATATTTAGTGTCTACATATTCTTCATCATCATATTCTGGTTAGAATCATTTTGGTGTAGGCAATCATATAATCTACCATTTGAGTCTTTGGCTTATGTCACACATCCAAAGATCTTGGACAACCTCAGCTTTAATAATGAGTTTAGAATTCAAGAAATATATATACTTTTTTCTTCATTTACTTCTTTCAAAACATTACTTTTTCAGATCCTTAAAAAGCACTTCTAATGCTCCTCTGTATATTTTCAGCTAGCAGTTTTGTTGGAATTGCTACTCACTTTAATTACAAGTGCCTTTTCTATTTCTTTTTTTAATTATTATTTATTTATTTAATATCAAGAGAGTATAGAGTACATTCTTCTTTCCACATGGACACCTCTGGAGTCTCCTAGCACTGAAATAAAGAATGAAATTCTGTTTCCATTGGAGGTAAAATTGTGATTCTTTTTCTGCTTCTTGTCATCATGAACCAAAAGATAGGCTTTGGATGAGATTTTTCTTGCAAAACCAAATACATTGAAAGCAGCATTTTAAATAGCATTTAAATAAGTGCTAAGGAAGAGTTATTTCATTCACAAAATGTATCCAAGCTATAATTTCTGTGATATTCTGCCTTACTCTAGCAAAATTCCGAGGAGTCTATGCTGTGATACTTTGACTGGCAACAAATGATGCTTTACTCTGTAAGCTTTCTCATTATTCCAGTCAATTCAATTTCAGACAATTTCAAAGTGACGTGTTTTATATGCAAAGAAAAACATACATGAATCTTCCTTATTTCCACATTGAGGTGATGAAAATACAAGTTACTAAGAAATACCTGAAGTTTAAAATTCAGTACAAATTATCCTGGAAATTATATTCTGTTTATTTTGAAAAGTGCAGAGAAATATTCATAAAATATTTCATTTCCATATTGAGCATAATGGGAAGTAGAGACATTATTTTGATACATGGTTTTACTAACAAGTTTCAAGATGAAATATTGCCTATCATAGAAAATACACCTATTCATAAGTAAAAAAAATAATAATACAAAAATTGTTGGGTTTAATAAAAGCCAGGAGTTACTGATTAAATAACATTTTATATTCAAGAGATTCTCTAACATAAAGGCCCTTATTGAAAAGGTCTGATGGGTTGAGTGAGAAGTTTTATTTATTTTGTAGGTGCTTTTCTTAAGTACAATTCCCTCATGCCAAGAATAAACCTGAAGTTAGGAAAGCATGAGTGGAGCTCTTACTGAAACAACCCTTCATCAAAACACAAATAACTTTCTATTAGCCATGTCACTAGGTTAAAGAATAGGTAGGTGGAATCCAATCAATTATCAGGGAAACACTGGAACATTCTTCAGAACAACCCTGACCTTAATAACTTGTTTAAAGATCTTCTTCCAATGGCTTATGGAAGAAGCCCAACTTAAAAGACAAAAGTATACTCTTTAAGTGCCTTGTTCATCACTGTGGACCCTCAGTGGCACAGCTACCCAATGGTAATTACTTTTGTGATGTTTGTGACTGTATAATTCAACCCCCAAATATAAGTGTTTTATTTTATCACCCTATTAAAGGAAAAAAAATACCCTTTTCCATTTAATGAACAATAGCATTCAGTACAAAGAATGTTTCAGTAGTGGATCCAACCAAATGTCCTTGCACTCCAGTTAGTGTAGATCAGACCACAAAAATTATGACAGAACAAATGCGTAAAGAGTCTTGCTTTTCGTTAGTGGAAATGATGAAGCCTCTCAGCAAGATGAATACACTAACACTGGGAGACATTCTAATCTGAGGTACTCAGCATACAAAGCTTCTTACTTCAACAGCAAATGTGTTTGCGGTCTTCTGAAGCCACCTATTGAATGACTCTAAGGTGCAAGGACTCATCCTTCTAAAATGAAGAAGCTTGTAAACGAACCAAAGAGGATATTAATTACAGTTTATTTCCACTTTCCACAGGACAGGCAGAAGGAAAAAAAAAACAAAAAAATTTAAACGTATGGATTTGCTTTATAATTGCAGATAATATTTCATTTAAATATTCCTAATAAAGTTCTCTAGTTTACAGTAGTGCAATACAGTAAAAGAGTGCTACAATGTCACATGTGATAGTCAGTTGTGGAAATAAACATACAAGGAAGAAATATTTTAAACAGTCACTGATCATTCATTTAGAACAATAACTTGTACTGATACTTGGCAAGAAGATTTAGAGATGCTGTTTGCATTATTTTTTATTTTCTATATTTTATTTTCTATTTTAATTTTTTTTTTTAAATTCTACCTTCAAGAGATGTACTCTTATTTTCAGACACACAGAGGAGCCAGAGCGAGAGGTAAAGTTTTAGTCTTTGTATAAATGTCTCCATCTGTAGGGAAACAGTTGACCACAGCATGAACTGATGATTAAGCACATGGTGGAGGGGCGTGGCTGGCCTGGGGGAGTCCTAGTAGATCACTTGCACCTGTGACCGGAAGGGGTGGACCTGGGGTGGGGCTGCCCCAGGCTTAGATAAGGGCCAGCCAGGCAGAGCAGGAAGTAGTTTGGGAGAGAGAAGATTGGGAAGCAGCCTGTGAAAGAGAGAAAAGAACGGATGGTGTAGTTGTAAGAGTTTTGGGGCTTTTTCCGTTACACCATCTCACAGTATAGGAGATGCGTTTTCTTTCCTCTAGACTGCTGACAGCTCCTAGCATTTTTGTCTCATTCTTTGTGGTTGTATTGACTATACTGCACCTAAATTTTAATGCTGAATGCGGTTATAGAAAAGAAGATTCATGTGAGAGGTTCTGAAGTGTCTTGACTTCTCCGAGGTCAGGTTTCTCTCCAAATCTCCTGCTATCTCTACAGCCACAAAGATTTATATAGACCCACATATTAAGTAACAGCATTTTAGACAAGTAGTGACCAATATATTTACCTCATAGTATATGTGGGAAAACTTCTCGATCTTCTATGAAAGTATAACATTCTTGTTATCTATTTTTAATATTGTTTATGGAAATAGTCATTTGAACTTTAAAGTTTAAACCAAAATATTCTAATCCTTCATCATTCAAACTGCTAAAAAATTTCATGTATTTCTAAACTGAATTTACTTTACTTAGGCTTTTAACCTCTGAACTTTGTGTAACTAATCGGTTAATAAATTATTCATTATTATACTTTGTAGACACCTATGAAGAAAAGTATATATATTTATTTTTTTTGTGGGTGAGCTGACTAAATCCAGCTACTTACTCAAGCAGATTTCCAGTTCTTCATTCAAAGAATCACAGAATAGTTCAGGTCGGAAGGCACCTCATAGAATCATTTAATTCAAGTCTCCTGCTCAAGCAGGTCAACTAGAATCAGTTGTCCATGACCTAGTTTGTTTTTGAATAAATGGAGACTTTGCCACTTCTGTGGCATACCTGCTACGTGCATACTCACACTTTAAAAAAAAAAAAAAAAATCATTGCGCTTTGATGGAACTTCACGTATTTTAATTTTTGCCCATTACATTTTGCCCTGTCGCTGGAAATTACTGAGAAAAGCCTTGTTCTTCTTTCCCTCTCATCAGGTTATTGCATGTTGATAAGAACCCTCCTGAACCATCTCTGCTTTGAGCTCAAGAGTATCAACTCTTTCAGCCTTTCCTCATATGAGAGATGCTCTGGTCCCTTGAACATCTTTATGACTGTCTTTGAACTCTTGTACTGTGGAAAAGATCACTCTAGTATGGCCTTATCAGTGCTGAATAGCATGGAAGGATTACTTTCTTCACTGTGCTGACGATGTTCTTTTTAAAGCCAGGATACTGATGACCTTTTTCACTGCAAGGATGAACTGCTCGTGGTCAGCTGGTTGTTCATCTAGACCTCGAGATCCTTCTCTGTAGAGCTGTTTGTCAGCTTGTTCATTCCTTGCGTATATTCGTGCATGCAATTGTTCCTTCCCAAATGTAGGACTTCCTTGTTACAAACTTTCTCTCAAAGGGAAATTCTCTGAGGCACCTCAACTTCCTGAAAGTGGTGGGGTTTTTGTTTCGTTTTCCCTAGCCCACCTGTACTAGTGTAACTTTCTGCGCATTCCCAGCAACTCAAGGTGCCTCCCTGTGCAGTCCATATGCTTTATCATTCCATTCTGCATGGCCAACATGCTTCAGTGAGCCCTACTCTTTCCTGTTTATTTTTGAGTCCTTCCAATCTTTCTAAATGTCATTAAAAATAAAATAAATCCCAATAGTAGAAATCTCTAGGGTTTTCTGGTAGTGTTTTTATGAATACCATGCACAGGTGTAAAAAATTCTGGTATCCTATTTCTGTTTAGATTTCTCAGTGCATAAGGATGATGATATTCCTTTGGCTACAACTTTGTATGGGAACCTCATACGGCTGTGTACTGTGGTTTTCTGCAGGGATTTCAAAATCCTCCTCATTCTTAATAAACTCAGAATGGAATGTTGAATATAACTGTATTATTTCCTGTGATGTTTATGACCACAGAATCATAAAATGGCTTGGGTTGGAAGGAACCCCAAGGATCATCAAGTTTCAACTCCCCTGCCACAGGCAGGGCCGCCAGCCTCCAGATCTGTTACTGGATCAGGTTGCCCAGGACCCTGTCCAACCTGGCCTTGAACAATTCCAGGGATGGGGCATCCACAATCTCTCTGGGCAGCCTGTTCCAGCACCTCACCACTCTCTCTGTAAATAACTTTCCTCTGATGTCTAATCTAAACCTTCCCTCCTTCTGCTTAAAACCATTCCCCCTTGTCCTATCACTGTCTACCTTTGTAAAAAGTTGATTTCCCTCCTGTTTATAATCTCCCTTTAAATACCAGAAGGGTGCAATAATTAGGGTTATGATCCATTAAACCATACACAAATACTCATGATTCACATGATCCTCTTTGTCAAACAATCCAAGCATTGTCTATGCGGCTGACTAGTTCTTGCTACTTCCTATTTAGTATTTCTAAATATTTAACCTTCTGGAAATCTGGAAATTCTTACCTTTAACCACTGTACTTATTTATTATCTTTCTGGACAATGAAGAATGGCTCTGAATATATAGCACCAAGAACAGACCTTTATGGCACTCCAGAAGGATAATCACTCAATAATGATTTCTCATTTCTTTTTGTGTGACTGCATGCAATGAGATAATAAATTTGCATCATGCTTTAACAACTTGACAAATGGAATTAAATAATATGACGATATATTGAATGCATTGTAGCAACATCTACTTTTATCATTGAAAGTCTACTTTCTTAAAAAATTACCATGTTTGAAAACAGTCATTTCATGACAATGAAACATTTCTTTGTAGTTATTTGCATGAAAATATCAAAATTTGCTGAACATAGCTTTTGTAATAATTGCGTTGTTATATTTATTATTACTGATTCCCATACCATATTTCTTCTATTTAGAAGGTATGCTTTTTTGTTTTTGTATGTTGAAATAAAGATTCATAACTTCTGATATAATCACTGTTGTCAATTTTGCAGCAGAATTTTGTAGTAGAAATTTAGCATCTCCTCCTTACCAGCTTTAGGTCTGCAATGCTTAAAAGAATAAAATGGAGTAAGGAATTAACTTATTGTGTGATACATAGCAATATATATCTATATATGCAATCAGAGCTTTTACTGCTGAATCTATAGACAGTCACATGCAATAAAATTGGATGAATCTTCACCTTACTTTTGAAAAAATATGAATGTTGCACCCATTTTTACAGTGAACTAATTCTTTCCTGAGTTCGACTAAGAATTCAAACATTAACAGAGGGGTTGGAGTTACATTTATAAATTTTCTTACTTCTCGATTGTGTCTTACAGGAAACCAGGCATAGATCTTACATACCAATCTTGGTCCTTGAGATATTTATTTCCTAGAAGACTAAACACTTAATTAAAACAAAAAGACAACAACAACAAAATACCTTTCCTCTTTTGCTAGTTTGGTTACATAAGATCCAAGAATTTGGGGAAATCTGGCTCGTATCTTGACTGCTTGCTTAACAAAAATAGTATAAGATTTTGAAACTGTTTCAGATGACTATTATGTGCAATTTAAAACCTTTTAATGTAGTGATTGTTTAGCTATTCGTGTCTATACTTCATACCAGATCCTGAGGTATATTAAACATAGAGATATATTAAAAGAGAATAAAGTTTATTTTTGAATTTAAGATCCCATTTTCCCCCTTTTCAAGGGAATAATCTACTTGTATTAGAGAACTTTTATTTTCTCTTACAATTTAGAATGAAATAGAGTATTTTAATTCACATTTCTATCTTTTTTCATAAAAACATATAACAAAAAAATTACTATTTTTATTTTTATTTTTACTCTTTTTATAATATTTGCTCCCCCTTTTTCCCCTCCCTCCCAAGAAAAAAGAAACAAAACACTAAATAAAAGAATCTTGATTCCTTCATTTTTGTGTTTCACAAAATGGAGGGAATTCAGAAAATGTTCTGTTACAGTCCATACCACTACATAAAAGATGGCCACAGAGTAAGTTTGAACACTAAAGTTCCTGATTGTTCACCCCATTGAATTTCTCTGAATTGCTTCAGCTAGCTGTCTCCAAGATAAATCTGCAACAGAGGTGCTATCCTTAGTCAGGTGGAATGTGAGCCATCAGTGCCACTGGGCCTAAAGGGGCAGGGATTGGTCTCTTGTTCCCTTTTGTTAGACGTATAGTCATAACATTCGAATTGAAGCATCTATTTCTTTTCAAACCATTTTGCCGAAGCCTGAAACATTTCAAACAATTACAAAAGCTTTACTGAAATTTTCATTAGACCAAAATAAATAAGTAAACCTCGCCAGCAGTTTTGAGTAACTGAGTAAATCAGTGTACAAAGTGTTTCAGTCCAAGAGATCACTTTGTTAACCTCTCCTCACCTGACTGTGCAACTTGCTGATGTGATTTCAGAAACTACCTTCTTAACAGTCTCCTTTGAGTCTGAAGTAGAAGCCCTCACATCACAAGGAATCATTTTTTCCCTTTGTCCTGATGTCTGCTGGTGCCAGTGAGCCAGTATATCCCTTTTGCATCCCCAGCTCTTCCTCGACTTCATCTGACCATGTTCCAGTTCTTCCTGATGTCAGAGCTCACAACTCTGTACAAACACTCAAAGGGATGGTGATAATGGATGTTACCATCACTGAGGCATTATTTTGTATGAAAGGAGGAAAACCTGCTCATGAATTTTCCTTTTTATGTGACTCTCAGGCCATATCCAGGCTTGAAACAATCTTAGGATACAGGACATTAACAATTAAAGTGGTTGAAATCTTTCTTTTTTAGAAGTGGAGTTTTAGAAAAAACACTATTAAAATATGGTTCAAACAGTATATGTGAAAAAGTAATATTTGCTTCTTTCTAAGTAAAGAAATACACAGTCTCTTCTTCTAGCCAAGGAAACTTGGAAATTTTATCAACATTTCTTCTAAAGAAACCAGATTGTTCATTGCTAACTGATACAAGTCAGTCCTTCCCTCAAGGTAGGGGCATGCTGAATCCGTGGGACTTCTAATTAAGTTAAATAATAATAATTAAAAAAAAATCACAATTTCTTTCACTTGTTTCAAGTCACTGTCTTAGTTTCTAGCTGGGACCGAAGTTGTCTTTCTCATAGCGTCTGGTATGAGGCTATGTTTTGGTTCTGGAAGGAAAACAAATGGGTAAGTGCTGATGTTTGCACTTCTTTCTGGTCTACTGTTTTTTCCAATTCCAATTCTCTCCTCCATCCCATCTGGGAGGAGGGGGAGTGAATGTAAGGCTGTGTGGCGTTCAGCTGCTGCCAGCTTAAACCACAACAGCCACTTTCTAATTAAGTGTATAGGAAAAGTACTAATTTTAACCAAAAAAAAAAAAAAAAATTGCATGCAGCCAGTAACTGCTTCTTGAAGAAGAGTGTGAAGAGTTTGTTCACATTCTGATTTCTGATACAAACTGATTATATCAGCAATATATGACAAATACTTGAACTATGGGGAGTTACTTTTAAAAGATGTCACATAAACTTTTTTGAATTCATTTTTAGGTGTATTTTGCATAATTTATGATAGTTTGAACAAAAACGCAGAAGGTAGATTTTTGCCTTTATATCTCAAGTGGTGTGATTCAGCTGCCAAAATATACCTGTTAAGGATCATCTGAGATGACGCAAGGCAAATGAGGTGTCTGTCCACAGCTGGTAAATACTACATAAGATCTATGGAAAATCCATATGACTATGGGTGAGGAACTGTAGGTTATGGTAGATACCCTCAGATATCTCACACAGCACTGACTAATTAATTTAAACAATTAACTGAAGTGCTAAATTTAAGAAACATAAATCTCATCTCAGTTGACTTGTGGGGTCAGGATGTTACTCTCTGTTTGTGAAAGGTCTTATTATTTTCAACTAAACTGGAAGAACTTTTGCTAAATACCAGCATTTAAGCAACAACTGAAGTGTCAATGGTAAAATCAAAATCAAGAAATTAGACTAGATTCTGAGTCCAGCTGTAGTCAGTGTAGCAAAGTAACACAACCAAATGCAGATGCCATTTTGGAGCAGTTGATTGGACTACAGTCTGTATGAAGTTGCCTAAAATATTTATCTAGCGCCACTGGAAACATGCTGAAATGCCTGAGACACACTTAACTGAAAATATGACAAAAGGGCTATGTGAGCAGCAAGGAACCAGACAGGATACTTTCTGGTGATTTCAAATGGGACTGCATGCTGACACGTGAGCTGTTGTATCAAGTCCTAAACATTGATGCCTGTGCTGTCAATGGAGGGAAAAAAAAAAAAAAAAAAAGGGCCTCTGCATGAGGATATTTATCTCACCTGCCTCAAATATATTTTATAAGTGGTTGAATTGTTCTTAGGAGAACCCATAGCCAGACCTCTGTAAGAATTTCTGGCTTAAATAATTGTTTAGACATAATACTTGAAGTACCATGAAATAAGATTACCTCGAGATGTATGAAATAGTTACCTCATAAAAAAATAATGGGAAGACATTTAGAAAACATTTCACTTTTCATACAAAAGCAATGGGTGCCAGTTAAAGAGAAGAAAAAATACACATTTTTGAAAAATTTTCATTCTGAAACAATTATTTGAATAGATTTTAATTAAGTGAGATAAAGGAACTTAATGAAAACTATTTAAAAAAAAAAAAAGAGAGAGAAGAGAGGAGAGAAGTGCTTTACAAAGAAAATTGTAACAAATAATATGACTTTAATTACAGAGTAAAGAAAACATAGAAACTTTGAAATGGTACAACGTGTTCAAGGCCCAAGGACATTGAAATTTTGACAGGTTAATTGAGAAAGAAATTATAGGGATCTAAAATAAAGATGAGAAAAGAAACTGTAGGTCAGATTAATTCTTTAAATTTGATGCAAAATATAGCTGGATAGTAAGTACAAAATTAACATGAAGCTGGCATTAAATGCAGTACTAGAAAGCCAGATAGTCATGTCAAAAATATGAGGTTAAATGCATTAGTTTCTATTTCTATGAAGTATTCTAATACCTGTCAAAATATATATTGATTACTTATTTCTGTACACTCATGTGAATTTGGCAATACTCTGCAAAAAAAATAATTATTCTCCAAAGAAGAATCAAATAAGTAAACAAACACCATGATGATTGCCAAGGTACATAGCTAAACTTTTACTTGATTTTATGGCAACCCAGAATTTTAGTTTGAACTGTTGAAAACCTTTTAAAAAGAAATAAAATAAATCTGATTGTTAAACTGAAGAATAAATCTGAGAGCATTAAAAACTCAAGACTGAAACGTAGAATTGATCCAAAGTAATTTTTTCTAGTTCCTGTTTTGTAAATATGGTTATTAAAAACATTCCCACCTGATTTTATGTGAAGTAATTTTTTTCCTTGTCTGAGTTTCCACTAAGGAAATAAATTGAATGCCTTGGTAATCAAGGAAATGACAAGCTTACAATTTGTAACTGTGTGAAGTTACTATAAATGAATAAACAAATCCATTACTAGATTAAAGATTGTTCTGTTTCTTCTCCTAGGGCAAAAAAAGAAAGAATGTAGTGGGTGAAGATACTGAGAACAAAGCATTTCAGAAAAATCTGAATCACTAGAATATGAAAACGAGCTGAAGGTACCTAGTTTGTCCCATAATTCACACAGAATTTTTTTTTGTGTGTAAAGTACATGTTAGATAAGCTAATAACTTTCAAGATATTGAGAAGAAGACTTACGTGCAAACTAGTGGGTTGCATTCTATATGAATGCTTCTGTGTAACTAAGCATGTGATGATAAAAATAGTATAAGAGTATAGAAACTGAGACAGGTAAAATTAAATGGCAGGATGGATCTATGTCAATAGTATGTAGCTCCACATCACATGTGTAGACTACTGGTAGATAATATTTCCCATAAAGTGAGAGATAGGGACTTCATTTGCTACTCAACCTGAAGGTTTTAAAACCAATATTTCTAACAGTACAAGACAGTGTCCTACCTACCAGCACACAGAGTAGGAATTATAGAGAAGGAGATGTGTAGCATGGTGACCACTTTGCTTCTGATTAAGCTATATTGCTCTGTAGGCAAAATGAATGTTTCATAAAAGTTAAAGCATGACTTAGTTCATGCAAACTCCTTAGAGAAGTATGTAAGGGTTTTTCTCTTTTCTTCTAGAGTGTTTGTGCATTTTAGAGTAATCTGTGACTACAAAACATAAATATTCTTCATTTAATTCAAGAACATTCCGTGGACATGGCAAAATTTGAAAAAGTCTCTTTTACAGTATGAATATCTAACATTTTGCTACATCTGAAAGCATATTCTCAATAAATAATGTAAGCCTAGACAATTTGTATGTTCCTTTTTATTCCATTGAACCAGATTTTTCTTAATGTCTATTGAGTCCTAAACTGAAGAATAATCCTCTGAGTCACCATAGACCAATCTTGTCTCTTCAACTCTCAGCCTCTTTGTTTTAGTAATGAGGGAATAAAACCTGCATTCCATTACTCTCTAAGCTCAGTCTTTCCTCCATGTGCAGTTGATTAAACATGAGGAGGTCTACTACTTTGTTAGAGGGTGTGGTTAGAAAATGGGTAGGAGTCAACTCCACCTACAGCCAGGCTCAATATACAGGGAACATCCTTCCTATATCCTTCATGAAAAACAAGGCTTTGGATTTATATGCTCAGGAGAGCATATTCAGTGATCTCAGAATCACAAAAAAAAAAAAAAAAACCTTCAGCAATTAGGTTCAGAAGGCCGTATCTGTAAATGTGTAGATTTCCGTGTATGTGCATTTTATGCGTTCAGGACACCTAAATGAATTATTAGAACATAAATGTATTTTTATAATATTTTAACAATATCTTCTAAATTTAAGAGTATTGATAACTTCTTCCTTGAAAAATAAACTATAAACTGTAAACATAGAAATTAATCAGACTTATGAGCTACTTAATAAGAAAATAAATAAAACACAAAATCCAACAAAACCAGTAGGAGTTAGATGTCAAACCACTCAACTGAAATAAAAAAGCTACGATAAACATAACATACCAATACTAATACAAGTTAGTTACTGAATCCTATTCATTTTCATAACAATGAATCATAGAATATCCCAAGTTGGAAGGGAAACACAAGGACCATCATGTCCAAGTCCAAAAAAAAAGCTCCCCCAAAATTGAAATAAATAAGAATTAACACATATTATGCAGCTGAGTTTCCCACATTTGGGGAAATCACAGAAGTCAGCATACCTGGAGTGCAGGGGATGAACCTTGCCTTGGGAAAACGACCTGCCTGATCACAGAATCACGGAATTGTAAGGGTTGAAAGGCACCTCTGAAGATTGTCTAGTCCCCCACCCCCACCGCTAATCCTGCTAAAGAAGATTCCCTAGAGCAGATTGCACAGGAAAGCATCTAGGAGTATTTTGAATATCTCCAGAGAAGAAGACTTCACAACCTCTCTGGGCAGCCTGTTCCAGTGTTCTGGCACCCTCAAAGTGAAGAAACTTTTCCTCATGTTCAGATGGAGCTTCCTATGTTCCAGTTTGTGCCCTTTGCCCCTTGTTCTGTTCCTGGGCACCACAAAAACGAGCCTGGCCCCATCCACTTGACACGCGACCTTTAGATGTTTATAAGTGTTGGTAAGATCCCCTCTCACTCTTGTCCAGACATCAAATTCCGTTTATTTCAGAAAATGTATTTTTATATATCAAATCCTGTCCCATACCATTCATTTTAGCTTATACGGTGTGTACTGTGTTGGCATTTTAACTTATACATATTAATGACATTATTCCCATTATCTTCAAAGGATTATTAAAAAATAAAAAGGAAAAATAGAAAAAAATTCAACAAGCTACATTTCAGGATATAAAAGTACTAATTGAATAATATTTATATCATAATTACATTACAAAAGAACATACACTCATATATATACACTCATATATGTATGTCTTAGAAGAACGTAAAGATGTTACCTTTCACCACTGCAGCCAGTAGTGAGATGTTTAAAATAAAAAAGATCCTTTTTTTGAAAATATACTAAAAAATAAATTTGAGCTTACAAGTCAGCTTGGACCTCAACTTAATATGGACTGTTTCACATAGTTTTCAGTTTTCTGGTTGAAAAAGTGCTTAATTTGAGGAAAAATTTGAATTTGACCAATCAACTTATATTTTGTTCAATATTTAAATTTGAATATTTCATGATAATCAAAGCCAAGTTTACTGAAAAAGAAAGACTAATTTTCAGTTAAAATATAGTTTGTTAAGCTCTGGAATCTTTTGTTAATCTACAGTATTAATCTCTATTGTTAGTGTTATTTTGGTTTTTGTTCATAAATTGCATTTACTACTAAACAAAATAATTTAAAGTCAGTTCTTTAGCTCTGAAGCCAGCAGATATGACATGGTTTTGAGATGAATTTCATGCAGAACAGGGTATCTGTACTGAAACTACATCTGGATGTGGAACTGAGGGACATGGTTTAGTGGGTAGTCTTGGTGGTAGGTGTACAGTTGGACTAAATGATCTTGGAGGTCTTTTCCAACTTTGATGATTCTATGATTCTGTGATACCTAATCTATGTGATCACTGGCACATTATCTTCAGACATGCATCTGAGATGCCTCTGTGAGAGTGCTAGCTGCCATGGCTTAATACTATGCTCATAGTTATATTAACAACTAAGTAATCTAAATGATTATGCATCTGTACCCATGCTCTGGCATTCTTTTATTCAGTGTGAGTTTGTAGTTTGCAGTACAAACTCAGTAAGTTTGCAGATGACACCAAGTTGGGAGGTAGTGTTGATCTGCCTGAGTGTAGGGAAGCACTCCAGAGGGATCTGGATAGGCTGGGTTGCTGGGCTGAGGTCAATGGGTTGTGGTTCAACAAGGCCAAGTGCCGGGTCCTGCACTTTGGCCACAAGAACCCCATGCAACGCTATAGGCTTGGGGCAAAATGGCTGGAAGACTGTGAAGAGGAAAAGGACCTAGGGGTGTTGGTTGATGCTCAGCTGAACATGAGCCAACAGTGTGCCCAGGTGGCCAAGAAGGCCAATGGCATCCTGGCTTGCATTAGAAATAGTGTAGCCAGCAGGAGCAGGGAGGTGATCATCTGCCTGGACTCAACTCTGGTGTGGCCGCACCTCAAGTACTGTGTTCAGCTTTGGGCCCCTCACTACAAGAAAGACATTGAGGCCCTGGAACGTGTTCAGAGAACGGCAACAAAACTGGTGAGGGGTCTAGAGCACTAGTCTTATGAGGAGCAGCTGAGGGAGCTGGGATTGTTTAGTCTGGAGAAGAGGAGGCTCAGGGGAGACCTCACTGCACTCTACAACTTCCTGAAGGGAGGTTGTGATGAAGAGGGAGTTGACCTCTTCTCCCAGATAACAGGATAAGATAATAATGACAGGACGAGAGGGAATGGCCACAAGTTGTGCCAGGGGAGATTTAGATTAGATATAAAGAAAAACTTGTTCTCTGAAAGAGTGGTCAGGCACTAGAACGGCCTGCCCATGGAGGTGGTGGAGTCACTGTCCCTGGCAGTGTTCAAGAAGCATCTGGGTGAGGTGCTATGTGTTATGATTTAGTAGCTTAGTGGGTAGTAATGGTGATAGGAGAATGGTTGGACTAGATGATCTTGTAGGTTCTTTCCAACCTTGTGTTTCTATGATTCTATGATTGTAGCCCTAATATCTTTTCTGTAAATATTTTCATTACATTTCAGTTATCTCATACAATCTGCCTACCATCATGGTAAAGATTAGTTACTTTAGTGTTAGTTAGTGTTGCTAACAGTTAATTAGTGTTGCTAACAGTAAAATATTCTCCTATCCACAACAAAATAATGACATTTGATGCCTAAGCCACTAAAAGAAACAGTTCTTTGTCCTCCTTCTATTCTGAACAAAACATGCAGTAACTTCTGTACATAGTCATCTTGAAAACTCACAGAGAAAGAGTTGAGTCTAAGATCATGTTTGCCTATCTGAATTGACATTTTGTCTGCATTTGTCACTTCCTGAGACTGCAAAGTAGTCATATCCACCAGTAACATCAGACTTGATTTCCTTGAGTTACTAGCATTTTGAGAAGATTTGTATCTGCCTCTTTGAGCCTCACAGTAAAATCAAGGAACAGACATGTTACAGAATACCTGTACCAACCAAGCTACCTCAATAACCTTCAGGGATGTGGTCCATGTCTTGATAGTTACCCATTATCATGCCCAACCATTTCCAAGATAACGAATGATTGCAGAATGAACCCAAGACAGTTTAAAACTAGCCAACATTGCAGCTACAGTAAGCACCTAAGAATTGTAGTAAAAGTAGTTAGGAGTCAAAGCAGGTAAGAAAAAACTTTGTTTAGGAGAACAACGCACATACACAATTTTGTGAACTAAAAAAAAAACTATAACTTTTGGAGGAGATCATTTTAAATAAATTCTTCTTGTTTTCTCAGTCAAACAAAAATACTTCGAGTATATTTTTATAATTCATTGAGCCCCAAAATACAGTATCAGAAAATTACAAAAAAAAAAAATCTTTTAAGGAAATGGGATATTGCCTGTAGGAAATAATCTCTTCTTAGAAGAAGACATATATTCAGTGTAGGTGGCAAGGTTTTAGTAACAGGGAGGCTGACAGGTGGCCTCTGTGAGAAGCTGCCAGAGGTTCCCTATGCTGAAAGAGGATCTTGCCTAATTTGTCTGAGAAATAAGAAATCATCTTGCGATGTTCTACTGTAGTACTTCAAATAGATTTTTTTACTTCATTGTGTATTTTCCATTTTCCATCTGATAAGTAGACACCTACTCTGTAAATCACTAAATTTACATGTTGAAAGATGATACTACAACAACAAAAAAGAAATAAAAACATATTACTCCTAAACTTCACACATTCTTCTAAATATTCCAGAGGAAAAATATAACAGGTAATGTGTTCAAAAATGCTTCCGTGAATACTGGTGCATTTATACAGAGTAGCCTTGCTCACAGTTCCTTCTAATAATAAGATTCAGAGGTTGATTGGAGTATTTGGAGTTGTAAGCCAAAATATAAACACATATAAAATCATCATAGTATTAAGATGATAAGAAATAAGCCACAGATTTATCTTAAAACAATGTAATACTCTCCTATGGCAAAGACAGCTGTCTTAATGGAAGGAAAAATCAGTAGATGTCACATATTCTAAGCTGTTGATGTTACATTTTCCTATGGCAAAATTGCCAACAAATTATTGTGGAAGCTAGATACTTAGTGGTGGAAAATTACTTATAAAGTATTAATCATAAGATCACAATCATATTGTAAAAATGAAGAGAGAAAAATAAGACTGACCTAAGTCTACACTTCATTTCCATTATTGATTTTGATTGCTAAAGAGCACTTACTCTTACTATGTGATATATAGATGATAACTAACTGCAGAGGAAAGGGAGCAAAGCAGTTTTTGGGAATAGAACTCAAAAAAAATTAAGCAAATTAGATAAAATGACTCAAGGAAGAAGCATGCAATCAAATTAGTACAAATGCAAAGTACTCTCTTTAGACAGAAATTACTATACAAATACAAGATATGTGAAGGTATTGCTGAAAGTAACATGAAGCAAAATCTAAATTAGTCAGTACAGGATTCCATGAAAAAGTGATACTCAGCTCTGCCTGAGCAGAAAACAGCTCCTCATTCACATTGCCTGTCTGCGTATGTTCCTTGTTATGTTTTGGGGGCAAAACTACTAGTCTCTTAGGGCTTACAGTCCTTCCAGCATATATTTCTTTGTCGGTGACATGGACAGTGGGATCGAATGCACCCTCAGCAAGTTTGCAGATGATGCCAAGCTGTGTGGTGCAGTCGACACACCAGAGGGAAGAGATGCCATCCAGAGGGACCTGGACAGGCTTGAGAGGTGGGCCCATGCCAACCTCATGAAGTTCAACAAAGCCAAGTAGAAGGTCCTGCACCTGGGTCGGAGCAATCCCAAGTACACATACAGGCTGGGCGGAGAATGGCTTGAGAGTAGACCTGAGGAGAGGGACTTGGGGGTGTGTGTTGATGAGAAACTCAACATGAGCCGGCAGCGTGCGCTTGCAGCCCAGAAGGCCAACCGCATCCTGGGCTGCATCAAGAGAAGCGTGGCCAGCAGGTCAAGGGAGGTGATTCAGCCCCTCTACTCTGCTCTCGTGAGACCTCACCTGGAGTATTGTGTCCAGTTCTGGGGCTCCCGACACAAGAAGGATGTGGAGCTGTTGGAGNCCCTTCCAACCTGAACCATTCTATGATTCTATGATTCTATGATTATGGACTGGACTTAGGTTATTCCTCCAGCTATTTCATCTTTGCTTGTGCAAGGCGATAGAATCTAGAAGAGAGAAGTTGATGTCACTCTGCAGAGACTCTGAAGTTCTTTGCAGAAGTCTTACACATAATATGCCACAAGGAAGATGAGGTGTGTATACAGCTCTAACTTGATTGGTGTATTTGGCCATAACAGTGCATTGCAAGCAGCAAAGATTTCAGATCTCTCTCTGGTGCATTCTCTCAGCTACTATGAAGATGCAGAAAATTAGATTAATATTTATAGTCCTGGCAGGATTTCATCTTTGTAGTTCATTTTATGACCAACGGCATTTTTACTTATGTGGCTATTGTGTCAAGAATAATATATGTCAGAAATTCTCGGTAATGAGTCTGGTTTCATTTCTGGAAACATAAAACAAATAAAAATAAAATTCTAAGATAAGACAGGAGTAGATACAACTCCAAACCTATTGGCTTCCTGATTTATAGTTTCTTGGAACTTCTTCACATTTGAACATTCAGTCTATTCAAACTTTTCTGATACTTAATTTTAGTGTTGCTGAGCAGCTGTCACCCTGTGTGGTTATTTTATAACCAGTATTAGCTGTCCATATCTATGCATGTTTAGCTAGTAAATACCTGTTATGTTTCAACTTCAGTTTTCTGCTTTTAGTGTACGAGGACATTTTCATTATCAAAGAAATACAAAACAACACAGACTTGTTATCTACATGTACATCAGGCATGTGTAATTTTCCATAACCATAAATAAGAGCTTGAATAACCTTGATCTTCTATTCTGTCATATTGTTTTTAAGCTGATGTAACACCATTGACATCAATGGACTTACCCCAGTATGAAATTGGTGTAATGGAGTGGAAAATCATCGCCGAAATCTCTAAGGGGATATTCAAAGTTCCCTTTACTGTGAGCTGTGTATTAGACTGGAAGATCTATAGTTTGTATTTCCTTGTTTTGATGTGTATATCAAATCATGAATAACTGTAAAACACTCCAAATGGGAAGCTATTCACAACCTTTCTTAATTAAGCATGAAATATTTCATTTTAAAATTATCATTTTTACTGTATGCTTAAATATCTACTCAATGTCACAATTAATTTTGACTTTGGAGAAAAATGTGGTGTGCAGCAATTTAATTTGATACTGTACTGTATTAGAGTCAACATAATTTGTTGAAATTTCAGTGAAATTGTCTTCTTCAACGGAATAATATATGGAAAAGGAGCTCAATTTGTGATCACCTTTTATAAACCTACTTAGCAAAAGAGATCAAGTTTTCATAAACCTGAGTGTCTATTAGTCATAGTTAACTCCTAAATTAGTAACTGTATGCAGGTCTTTGTGTTTTTGAAGTAATTTTCTGGAGAGAAGGCTGATTAAACTGTTTTACTGATTCTTTTTCTCTGATTAAGAGATCAACACGTGAATATCAAATTGAAAATAAGGATGTTATATGTCTGTTCAGCTTCGTACTCCATTTGCCATGAATTTCTGTTACGAGATGGTGAAGATATCAACCACAAATCTTTTTTTTTAAGCAGAGAGGGACACACATGGCATTATTTTCCTTTCATCACTGCAAAAAGAATCTAACTTTCAAAGCAAAACTGATAATTGAGCAGAATTGTATTGGTGGGAAGTGTTGATAACAATGTGGTTTTTTACCACCTTGTGAAATTTTATTACAGTTAGGAAGAACTATGTCAAATCAGTTATATATCATTTATTTTATTCTCCCATTACTTCATATTGAAAAAAAACCAAGATCCTGTTTTTTGGCTATCAGTGAACAAAACATTTCCTGAAAACTGCAACTTCCTTAAGGCAAACTTTATACCTTTCTATCTGTTTTTTTTTTTTTTAATGTCTCACACAGAAAGTACTGTTGATCATTCTCATTTAAAAAGTGTTAATTGTGAGAAAAGAGGAAAAACTTTTATATCTTTACTTTGTTGCTTATGCACTGTTTTTTGAACTATTAGTGAGAAAATTCCCTATTAAGAAAAAGCAAGATGTAGTTAGAATGAGCAGCACTGAATCAAAAATCCTATATGATTTCCTTTTGCAAAATGACAGAATAGAAATACAAATCTGAAAGTGTTCCATAGACAGAAATAGTTGTTTTATGGATATTTTTCACTTGACATGGGATACTTTGCACGTTCTAAATATGGAAGGTCTAATTCCCAGTTCCCTGTGCTTTGTCATGTCATTTTCCCCTGGGAAATACGCTATTACATTGGAATTAGTCATTCATTTGTAGTAAGACTTCTACATTTGTTTTATGGAAGAGAGCGAGCATGCAAGGCAGCAGAAATTGGTGTTAACAAGGTCCTAATTTGCTTTCTTAGCATCAGAAGACACTCGGGAAAAGTTTCTGGTGCAGCTCCCCAGAGAGTTATTGTGAAATATTCTTTGTTTCTTAACCATTTACACTAATGTACCTCTGTTGACTTTAGTTTTAGATATTCAAACTGGGTGTTTTTCATTCTTGCATCTTGCTTCCAGAAGAAGCCAAAGCCAGATTTCAACAGAGATTCTAGTCCTCTGTGCGAACTGTGTTGATCTGGGATCATCCTATTCCTAATCATCTGTGCATCTGAAAACCTCAGTAATTTCAGATGGCATTTTGGCTACCTAGAGATTTAGGCCTGGGTCCTAATTAACTGTTTCAATTTAGGTTTTGTGTCTGATTTTGATTAAGAATATCTTGAAAAGGAAGATTTGTTTTCTCCAGATACATTCTTTATTTTTTCTCACACTCTTTGAATTTAATTCATTTCCTCATTAATCTTTATTTAATTACCATTTTCTTTTGTCTATAGCTACAGAACATCTTTATTAAATTAAACTGACTTTTGTAGTAGTGTTTCACTTCTCAGTTTTTACAGCTCTGGTAAGTGTAAATATCAGTAAGAAAAATGTACCTATTCATAAGTCCTAAAGAAGAATCACTTTTGAAATTGTATTCTGCTCTGTCTTCATAAAATTATGGTAACTAGTGTCAACTACTTCTTGAAAAAATCAGAGATATGAAGATTTTGAAGTGATGCCTGAATATTTGCTAATACAATGCGTATCCAGCACTACCTTGGAATATTTATATTTACTCTGCTAGAAGGATTCTTTACTTTTTTTTGTTTGTTTTCCATTTGCTTTACTGACTCTAACGAAACTGTTTTGAGCAATTCTCTGTTGCTTGGCTAGAACAAATCTGTGCTGTTCTGAGCTGTTCATTCAGTAAAGAACAGTGAAAGAATGTACCTGGATTTTTCTGAGTGAATTTTAGTCTCCATGTGCTAGCCTAACTGTCCATGTCTCTGAGAGTTAAATACACAATGCCTTCTTATTAGGGCCATGCTGGGGAAAATATCTTTGTGACTCAGTTACCCACTCAATTGAGTCACTTTGTGACTCAATACCCACTAGCTGGCAGTAATTCTGCAGCTTTACGGTCACTGGCATTGTTCATGTGTGTGTTTCCTAGTTCAGCACAGGCTAAACCAGTTTTATTAGTGCAAGTTTCTTAATTAAACAGTTCAAGTTACCCTGCAGGAGACTAGAGAGTTATCTCACATAGTGATGCTAGCCAAAGTGCATGCAGAACTGCCCTTAGCAGGGTAGTGGTGACATGCACATAGGGATGCAATATTTTTTCTGTGATTCAACTTTGTTTAGTACTGATCAGACCTTGCTTGAATATTAGTGATCTTTCTTATTTAGCTTAATCTTATTTCTAGAATTCCTCATCAATATTGTACTGCATAAAGACTAATTGATTTCAACTGGACTACTTACAAATACAGATATCTATTTATGCAGCTGAGTAAAAACTGGCATAACAGAGCTTTAACAGATGTCCTGAATTTCTAGATGCTGGGCCTAGTTTTTCTCTTGCACTGGAATGTCACTGAAATAAAAAGCAGTACAGCTGGAATTGGATTTGACCTTGTCATCACAGAATATTAAGCAAAATGTTCTCTTTTTGCATTGCTGTGATCCTGATCATGAAGTTTCTTTAAAAAAAAATAAAATTTCTGAGAACCTATATTCCATATCTATGAAAGACAAGGTATAAGTAAAATAAATAAATAAATAAATTGATAACTTTTAAGGACATCATTACCTGATCATAAATGAATACATTTCTAAAGCAGTTGATTCAGTCATGTTTTTAGAGGAACTTGTGATATTAAAAATGTATCATAAAGGAGAAAAAAATCATAATAACTGACAGAGGCCACAATTATGTAAAAAAGAGTTGAAAAATTGAGGAATATAGGAATGAAAGAGCCACATGCAGTTACAGAGGAGACAGATACATTAATGCAAAGTTGTCACAGTTCAACTTGGGATCAAGCTGGCTGCAGGGATCATCATAAATACCTGACACGTTGAGGTTAAGGAAAGTATCTGAGCATTGCAGTGACTTGGTGTTAGATCAAGGTTTGAGTGCACAGATTTGATGAACACTTAAAACTCTTGGGCTTTTTCAATTAACTACTAATTATTAAAAGAGGTTTTATTACTATTATTATTTGCTTTGTTTTCTAATTTACACTGGAAAACATATGGTTTTAAAATTATGTCATCCAAAGTTTTTGTTAGTGGAATTTGGAAGAGAGGGATAATTTTGAGGAGGATTTCAATATTGTGGATTAATATTATAATAAATAGTTTGCTCCAAAAGTAAAGCCTCCATGGAAACTACAACAGATACAAAGAGCACAATAACACCATTTGATAGAGCAAATTCTCAACTACAGAACACTGCTTTTCAACATAGTCACCACAATTAGCTATGCATTTTGGCCAGTGAGGAACAAGAGCCTGCATGCCACGCTCAAAAAAACCTGCATGGCCGTCCAGAACGTGGCTTGTCTTTCACATTGCTGTCACCACTGCTAAAATGAACCACCCACTGCCTCACTGTGCTAACATCCACTCCATAAACATTCAGCAAGCACCAACGAATGTCAATCAGTGCCATTTTTCCCACACGGAGGAATTCAATTCCACATCTTTGCTTCATCTGCATTTCCATGTCAGACTCCATTTTGTCAGATTGTCCCTCTGCTGCCATATGTTGCACGGCAACAAAATGTAATGGAATATTGGTCGGAAGGTTCAACATCCACTGCCATACTACCAAGATCCATCTCTGACGTCATGGGCCAACATAATAAAAATAGGAGGCATTACTTTTGGATCAACCCTCTTATATCATCTGACATACAACAATCAAAACTATTTTGGAAGATTTCAAATTAATACATCTTGTTCATGGAAATTTTTCATCTAGAAAACAGAAAAAATTTATAGTATGATGATATTATGAACATACATAAAAATGAATAAAGCAATTGCAAAAATTTCCTCTGCAAATGTACGATAGCGTAATGTCAGAAAAGACGCTGACTATGTACATTACTGCTCTGTAAATCTTGATTTCTGTGAAATGTGAAGTTCTCACAATGGGAAGAAATGCTTTAACATACATTAAGAAGGATTTTCTGGTTGTTTCCACCCATTTGTAAACTACAGAAATTGTTTAAGGTTATAAATGTCTTTATTGAAATTATGATTTCAGCCTAATTTATTTTAACAAGAATTGTAATGTATTCTGCCCTTTGATCTCTTAGCTTGAAACACTGCCTGTTGTTCCATTATTCCACCATGCATTTGCAGATAACAATACATCAGAACCTTTTTCTTGCTGCAGAAACAATGCCCTTTATTTGAGAAAGGACATTGTTTTGACAGATAAAGTAGGCATTTGATAAATTGGCACAGGTTCTGAATTATTTTGAGGGGAATGTGTGCTACATCTGTCTGCTGATTTTCCACTGAAGCAGTGCTTAACTTTCTTGTCTGTTTGTGATTTATTGAGCTGCAGAAAAGGTTAGGAAAATTTCATGGCTTTTCTCTTATAATTTGTAAGGGAATCAAAAAGCATTTGTTACTGTTTATGATGCTCAAAAGACAAAATTACCCCAAAACATTTATCTATAACAAAGACTTTAGTGACAACAACAACAAAGGTAAACAAAATAATGATCTTCTGAATTATTAATAATACAAATACAACACAGCATTTGAACTGTTGAAATACATGGAATTTTAATAAAGATTTGAGTGTCCATTTAGACAATTTTTAAGGGTAAATTGATTTTAGAATGTCCACTATTAATAGAGTTATTACAAGGCCTCTTATTACATATATGTTTCCAAAATGATTTTATAGTTTAGTAATATTTGTTGAGAACCTCTTAAAAACTATTGTGAAATCCTAGCTGCAAAGAAGTCAGTTGTGCAGGTATTTATGTTACTCAGCATTCAGGTCTGAATTTAGTTGCTGGAATAGACTATTTTTGGCTGTTTGAGACATTCTAGGGTATGCCATCTGACTTGCAACTGCTGGAAGCATGCACACTTCCAGTATTTTCTGTGCCATTACATAGGGATATCTCCAGTAACCCATGTCACTTCAAGTAATATGAGACACCTGTAGGTTACAAAATAGTTGAGTATCAGGATGAAATCTAGCTTCAGAATGTTGATCCCAAAATTTATCATAGAAAGGCTTGGGTTGGAAGGGATCTTAAAGATTATATAGTTCCACCCCCTTGCCTCAGTCAAGGTTGACAAACACTATATAACAACTAAATAAAGCATCAGATTAGGTTGTCCAGGGCCCCATCTAACTTGGCCTTGAACATCTTCAGGGATGGAGCATCTACAGCTTCTCTGGGCAACCTGTCCCTGTGCCTTACCACCCTCTGAGCGAAAATCTTCCCCCTAACATCTAATTTAAATCTGCCCTCTTTTAGAATAAAACTGTTCCCCCTTCTCCTATCACTATCAGACTGTAAAAAGTCCATCTCCCTCCTGTTTATAAGCCTCTTTTAAATACTGGAAGGCTGCAATGAGGTCTCCCTGGAGCATTATCTTCTCCAGGCCGAACAAGCCCAGCCCCCTCAGCCTGGCACAATAGGAGAGATGCTGCAGTGCTCTGATCATCTTAGTGGCCCTTCTCTGCACCAACAGCTCTACATCTTTCTTGTGCTGGGGGCCCCAGGCCTGGATGCAGGCCTTGCAGAAGTCCATGTAGATGCCATCAGTTGCCCTTCCTTTGTATACCAGTGCTGTCACTCCATCGTAGAAGGCCACCAGATTGGTTAGGCACAATCTGCCCTTGGTGAAGCCATGCTGGCTGTCACGGATAACTTCCTTGTCTTGTATGTGCCTTAATGTCTCCTCCAGGAGGATCTGCTTCATGATCTTCCCAGGCATAGACATGAGGGTCACCAGACTGCAGTTCCCCGGATCTTCCTTTCTTGAAAATGGGAATGATTTTCCCCTTTTTCCAGCCAGTGGGGACTTCACGTGACAGCCATGAATTATCAAACATGATGGTGAGTGACTTGGCAGCTGCATCAGCCAGTCTCTTCAGGACAATGGAATGTATGTCATCCAGCCCTGTGGACTTGTACACATTCAGCCTCATGAGACTCCCTTCTCCCAGTCCATGTTCATATCTGGGACTGGCCTGGCCTAAGTGCAACACCTTGCACTTGGCCGTGTTGAACCTCATAAGGTTCCCACGGGCCCATTTCTCAAGCCTGTCCAGGTCCCTCTGAATGGCATCCCTTCCTTCTATTGTATCAACTGCACCACTCAGCTTGGTGTCATCAGCAAATTTGCTGAGGGTGCACTCAATCCTACTGTCTATGTTCTTGATAAAGATGTTGAAAGCACTGGTACCAAGACTGACCCCTGGGGGACACCGCTTGTGACCAGCCTCCACCTGGATATAGAGTCATTGACAACAACTCTCTGGCTGTGACCATTCAGCTGATTCTTTATCCACCAGATAGTCCTCCCTTCAAATCCATACCTCTCCAATTTAGAGATAAGGATGTGGTTTGGGACCATGTCAAAGGCCTTGCGGAAGTCCAGGTAGACGACATCAGTTACCCTTCGTTTGTCCACCAGTGCCATCACTCCATCATAGAAGGCCACCAGATTGTCAGGCATGATCTGCCCATAGTCATGCTCTGCAGGCTGTCTCAGATCACCTCCTCATCTCACATGCGCCTTCATATCTGTTCCGGGAGGATCTGCTCCATGATCTTCCCAGGCACATACGTGAGGCTCACCAGCCTGCAGTTCCCCAGGTCTTCCTTTCTTAAAAATGAGAGTGTTGTTTCCCTTTTTCCAGTCACCATTGACTCCCATTTAAAAATTTCCGCCATCATTAACTTGATGATATACATTTATTTTGATGAAACTATAAATGCAACATACATGAATTATTTATTATTCAACATTTTCAGAACTTTCCTAGTATATCAAATTGCTTTTGAAAGATATGACAGATTTTGCTTATGTTTGCTAACTATATCTAGACCAGCTAGCTGAAGATAAGTGTATGCATTATTCTAGTTAGTGAAGACAAATTAGTACTTCTAAAGTACATACCAGACCAAGATCAATCTCTGCAAACATCTGTTTCTCTCTATGGACCACTAGTACAATCTGAAATTTATTAGTTGCTTATTTAATTATAGACAACCTGTGCATCTGAAAGATCTCAAACATATAGGGCATTTTATTTATTTCCAAATCAAAATATTTGTCTGAGGCTTTGTACTCAATCAGGTTTTTAACTCAGACTTTAAGGGAGAAGTCAGAAATAAAGGAAAAGCCAGCACCAGCCATCAGCCATTGTTGGTGAAAGTCACAGGCAATCCTGTGAGTTTTTTAGCAGTGCTTTATATTTAGATATTATTCAGAATGAATTATGTCCTCATCTTGTACCATCCATAGGGATCAGTGCATATGAGAGGGCAACTTTTGAGAATAATTTTGGGTGGGTATATACAGTTGACAAAACAAAAGCACAAGAGGTCTTTTAAGTTCAATGTGACCCAAATCCTAGGCTCTCCATTCCCAATTCTTATTAAAAGTGTAGATTTTTCTTCCATAAAGAAGCATACATGAGACAAACTGTTGTATTGAACGTCCCAATGAGTTTTTTTTTGTTTTCTTGTTTGTTTGTTTTCCTTTGGAAAGGATCAATACAGCCATATCTTATACAGGAAAACCTTATGCATATTTGTGTACACTGGTGGATATAAATTCAGTATTTTTTGCCACACTGGGATTTGGTTTTGTTACAAATTTATTTTCCCATTTGAAAATTATTGTGAACAACTGGCAAGGTGACATGATGTACCTCACATATTCAAAATATACAGTTATATTGTAAAGTCCTTATCCATTTTCATTATAAATTATTTGATTATTGTTTGACATAAAAAACTGAGTGTATTCACTTCTTCCCAATGATGAGAGCTGTTATGGAACTGATAAGATATATTGGCAAACCAGACTCCACAGCAACAGCAAAATGTTTCTAAAGTTTCATAATATCCAGCTTTTACCAAACAACCAAAACTCCCTGCTCGTTAATGAGAAGGTGAATTTTTTAATAAAGTATTATTTTTGTCCAGTTATTTAACACAATAGTCTGTTCTACTTATTTATTTATGGAATGAGGGTATGCAGTAGCATTTGTTTTGTCGCATACTGGCACGTATGCTACAAATGATATGATAAAAATATATGTACAAATATGATACAAAATTGACATACTGAAAATGGCCAAAAAAAGAAAAAAAAAAAAAGGAATTGTTGAGTTAGAGGAACATACAAGTATTTTTGCCAGTGCCAGAAACATGACTAAAAATGCTCTACTCTTTAAATTACATGAAAATAATACAATTTGCTTCTAATCAGAATGGAAGAAAAAAGAGGAATGAACTACAGCACAGGCCTTTCAAATCAAAAGAAAACTTCTCTATTTCGAATAATCCAAACAGGTTGTGAAGATGTTCTGAAGTTGTGGGTGCAATAATAATACGTAGCATATATTACATGTTCTGAAGCCCAGAAACATAAACTGGAGAATAAAATTTTTTTTTAAATTGTATTGCACTCCAGGAATATATTCTAAGTAAATACTTGTGATAGCTATAATAGTGTGTGTGTACGAATTTATTTAAAATATGCTCTGGGTAATAGGTTTTCGTTTCTTACTATATTTTTAAAGTTTGAAGTGATAACCACAAAAAGGTCAAAGAAAAAGAGAAAGAACAAAGAATTATCTTCTAAATAAATTTATTCTTTACTATGGATCAAGTTCTGTACATAAGCATGATTAAGAAATATTCCTTGTTCGCATTTCTAAAGTAAATATCCCATCCACCGCTGTTGCAACATAATAACATGCCATTGAAAGCAAACAGAAAGTTTGTGGAAGTGAATAATCATAAAAATAAATAAATGAATTTATTTCTTGGTATTGAAGTTTATAACTGCAGAAAATGCATTTTAAAAGGGAGAGATTTACTAACTTTTCAACATCCTCTATCAACTAGTTAAGGAATGGTGATTCTGAAAAGAGTTCAAATATTTCTTCCAAAAAGATAAAGACAAGCAATTGCATTTTCAGTTTCATTTTCCGGTCTTTTATTCCCCCTTACTGCAGACATTAGATGAATTTTGCTTGTATTTACAAATATTTTAGGTTGATATAGTTTTTATTTGGCATGAGGAGGAACAACTCTTCTGCATTTACCATTTCACTGTGTTAAAAAGTAACAAGCAACAACAACAAAACCATTTATTTTAAAAAGGAACTTTAAATTCTTTCACTAGCTATATTTACTCACTCTTCTGTTGGTAATTGTCATTTTCTGGCAGCTGTGTCAATGAAAGAAATTTGTCTGGGTTTTGGGCACTCCCAAATGTAACAGATAAGATGCAAACAATCATACCATGCTAGCAGAAATGGCAGATAATGCCATATGTATGAAAAACAAGAGCACAAACAGGTGACACCAAGGTACATACTCCATTCTCTGTTGCTGCCATAAGAGTGGTAGTCACTGTCAATAGAACAAGGAAGACAGGTAAGACAATAACAGTTCAATTTGTCAAAACTAGTTGCAATGTATTTGTGTCTTTAACTCTCTGGAAGCAGACAAAGCTGGAGTGGCAGAAACAAAACAAAACAAAACCCACGACTACCAACAACAAAGAAGCACTAAACATTATTTCCATTCCTCAGCTACCCCAATTTGCAGCCTCATATATCAAAATAATTCATGAACCATAATAGCAAAATTGATTTTGAATATATTCATGCTACTCCACTAGAATAGAGTTGAAATGGCTAAGACACAGGTGACTTTCTGCTGTTTGCAGCTTGTCATACTAACACCTGCACAGACATCCTGCTTATTCACATTGCTCTGCACTCTGAATGTGTACTGCGATAGTGAAGGTCAAATCCTGTTTTTACTCTCAACTATCTCTGTGCTTAATGTACCACCAAGAGGTATTGAGGTGACTTATTTGTTGTTTAAAATCCTTATTCTTCTTTGTGTTTTAGAAAACATCCTGGGAAGGCTGCTGAACGCTGAATAAAAGGCTTATGTTTAAAGGCAGAGGGATACAAGTGACTGTAGAACTAGTAATGTGATGTTATAGCTTGGAGTAGAATGGCAGTTTCATTCTAAGCAGCATTTTTAAGATGCTTTTCATTTCACTACCTGTCAGGATGACACTTCTCATGTCTGTTCTCCCCCTCAGCATTGAATATTTTGGAAAGATGGATAAAATATTTTTGAGTTAGTTTTGAGATTTGAACATGGAAAATGTATTTTTGCTAACTAGGTAATTATTCAGATTCCTCTTTCATTCTTAGATAGCTCAGTATGCTCTATTTAGAATACTGTGAGGACTGGTTTTGCAGAGCTAGTCAGCTTTTAATGAGTTTTATATCAGTAGAAGTACTTGCAGCAATACTGTAGAATCAGACCCTGAAAATAAAACACATTTTACAGATTCATAAATACCAAGCTTTTTTTAGCTCTACTCATGACAATGGAATACATCCTTGTCTTATCAACTTCTTCATTACCATATTGTTGATGCCTTTCCAGAAAGACTGTGTTTTGTTGTCTTGTATCTTTTATTACTCAGTCTGCTTTTACGTTTTACAGGTAAAATGTAAAGAGTAGATAAATAATGAAACTAAAATGCCTGAGGAACAACAATCTTTTATCCTTATCATCATCCCTAATAATAATTGTAACATGCTAAGTTGGAATAGTTGAGTCTGTCTCCATCCTCTATCTGCCTATTCCAGTTGTGGAAGTTGCCACTGCAGGATCAGGAAGACCTGAATTGTTTGTGGGCATTTTCTTGAACTTACAGCCAGTCACGATAAGATATGCTGATGTCGCATTCAGATTGTTTAATACATTAAACTTCTTTAAGAAATAGATTTTCATTCACCTGTCCTTGCCATAGTGACAAAAACCTAAAGCAGAACTCTGGGGCATATATATGAGATGAAAAATGCTTTAGTTTAATCCACAGCCAGATTATGTGTCAACACAATGTAAAATGGCATAGCTCCATTCAGGGCACTAGCAGAGGGTCGAAGTACACAGATAATAAATAGGTAGATAGACAGCTTAGATAGATAGATAAATATATAATAATTCCATACTAGGAACATTTTTATGCCAACCATAATCTTAAAGCTCTTTAAAATCTTTTTATTATTTTCATCACTTTGTAAGCTGACATCTGATAAAAATCTGCCTATGTTTTGTCTATTACAAGAAAAAATATTTCTCTTCCAAAATGTTGCCATCAGACACTGTGGAAAACTCATGAGACATTAACTGCTCAGAAGAAAATAATTTTAAATCATTTCAATGTGAAGACTGATAGTGAAGTTATGATTGTGATTATAAATCACTGATAATGATTAGATTTTCAGCACTTATCTCATAGTTACTGCAAAGCAGATAATGATTTAGAAAATAAAAGATTTGGGTTTAGTCATATATCTCTACAATATTATCTTAGCTTTCTTTTTTTAGACTTTATCACTGTTCAAAACTAGCTTGTATATGCATACAAAATACTGACATGGGCATAGAAACCTCAAGGCACAATTTTCACCAGAGGTATAGCAGGAATACTCTAATCAAAACCTTACTGTCTAATAGTAAATAATAGAATTACACAAACTAAAGAATCTAAGTGTCTCAATTAAAATTGCTTAGCCCTTACTTGTTCAATTTGATAACAGAGAAAGAAGTGTTGCCATTAAATAAGGGTGTGTGTATATGTATCAGGACATTAGAAAAAAAATGATGTGATAAGAATGATGTCAGGACAGTCTTAACCTTTCAATTTTACAAAATTCATTCACTAACAACACACTTTCTGTTAATGATTACTTCTTATATGTTCTTACTCATCACTCTTAAGAATGTAAAACTTACAGTCTTTAAGACTTAAATTCGTAGAATCACAGAATGGCTTAGGTAGGAATGGATCTCAAAGATCATCTAGTTCCACACCCCGTGCTGTGGACAGGGTTACCAACCACTAGATCAGGCTGATCAGGGTTCTATCCAACCTGGCCTTGAACACCTCCAAGGATGGGGCATCCACAACTTCTCCAGGCAACCTGTTCTAGCATCTCACCAACCTCGGACTAAAGAATTTCCACCTAACACTCAATCTAAATCTCTCCTCATTCAGTTTAAAGACATTCCCCCTTGTTCTGTTAGACTGTGTAAGAAGACGGTCCCCCTCCTGCTTATGATTTCCCTCCAAGTACTGGAAGGCCACAATGAAGTCTCCCTGGAGCCTTCTCTTCTCCAAGCTAAACAAGCCCAATTCCCTCAACCTTTTCCCATAGGAGAGGTGCTCCAGCCCTCTGATAATCTTTATGACTCTCCTCTGGACCCATTCCAAAAGCTCAACACCTTCCTGTGTTGGGGGCCCCAGACCTGGATGCAGTACTCCAGATGGGGCCTCATGAGAGCAGAGTAGAGAGGGGTAATCACCTCCCTCTCTCTGCTGGCCACCCCTCCTTTGATATAGCCCAGGATACAGCTGACCTTCTGGGATATGTGTATGTTGCTGGCTCATGTCACAACTTTTGTCCCCCAGAATCCCCAATTCCTCCTCCACAAGATGCTCTCAATTAGTTCTTCTCCTAGTCTGTATACATATCTGTGATTGCCCCAGCGGAAATGTAACACCTTAGATTTTACCTTGTTGAATCTCATTAGGTTCCTATGGGCCCACTTTTCAAGCCTGTCCAGGTCCCTCTGGATGCCATCCCTTCCCTCTAATGTATCAACTGTACCACTCAGCTTGGTATCACCAGCAAACTTTCTGAGGTTACACTTGATCACATTGTCTAAGTCAGTGATGAAGACATTGAATAGCACCACTCCTATGACGGAACCATGGGGGACATCACTTGTCACTAGCCTCCACCTGGACATAGAGCCGTTGACCACAACCCTCTGGCTGAGACCATCCAACCAATTCTTTATCCATTAAATAGTCCACCCTTCAAATCCTTATCTTTCTGATTTAGAGATAAGGATGTGGTGTGGGATCATGTCAAAGGCTTTCAGAAGTCCAGATAGAGACCATCAGTTGCCTTTCCTTTGTACACTGACGCTGTAATTGGATGTGAGTATACCATTACTTTGGAACTCATATCATTTAGCTAGCACCACTATCCTTGCTGGATAACTGAAAGGATGATGATCAGGCTACAGAACTCTTTGAAAAGGCAAGTTGCAACTTCTTTCTTCTCTCATTTTCTTCTCTCATTTCTCATGTTTTTATGCACTTACATCTGCTCTGTTCAAAAAAAGAGGGTTTCCTTTGCCTCCAGTGCCACTTATATTGTGGTTTTGATTTTGTCAGTCATCCTTTCTGTGCGTTCACCAGGATGTTCTGTCTATATGCACTCCTTTGGACTTACCTTCACCTTTTTTGGGCAGGATTTTATTACTTAGATAACTGTTACATCATGATAATATTGATGAGTCACTTCAGTAAGTGCCTATATATTGTAGCTGATCATGCTATAGCAGTATTGAAATATTATGGTTGTGTACTATTTTTAGTTTCATTATTTTAGTATGCTGTTATTTGGATTGGAGGCAAATTAATACTAATTATATCCTGATTATTAAAATTTTAAATTTTTCAAATTTATAGGTGTCACAGGGTACTGTTTTGTCTTCAGAGGCCAAATTCCCTCTCCATGATACAGGAGCCCACTGAAGTTGTGTAAAGGAGAATAAATGGCTATTTAGTCATAACCAGAACATTTGATTTTAGTCTCCGTAAGTTGAAGATGAAAGTATGGACTCCTGATGTGACTGCTCCCTTGCTTACTCTTGCAAGTGGATTTTCTCTGAATGTGCAACAGGGAAATCTCAATATGTATTCTAAAAGAGAATCAATATAAATGGATTCTAAAGCTTTGTCTTTCTTCCTTCTAAAAAGCAATCCAAATATTTTGAACTATGGATACATGCATTTCCACTACTTACTCAAGAGGCTGCGGTCAATGTATGCCAAAAATAATTCTCAAACATATCAAGCATATTGTTACATTAGTTTTAATGAAAGTGTAAATTGTATGAGCATTTAGTTAGGATTTTGAGGGTATGCCTTTTGCAGATATTGAAAAGGACTCTGGGGACATTGCATCCCTCTGTGTCTATGCACCTTGCTGAGTTTAATACCAGCTCAGTTTAAGAACTGATAAGGTTCAGTAGACTAAGGGTTCCCTTTAGTAAGGGAAAAAAAGAAATAGGTGCCTTCTCAGCACCTGGGAAACTGTTGACTGCCAGAGCATTGTAATAGGAATATGACAAGATATCCAGCATTCATTCTGCAGACTGGAGAGGTATAGAATCATAGCATGGTTGAAGACGGAATGGTTGAGGTTGGAAGTCATCTGGTCCCTAGACCTCTCCAGTCACTTTTGATACTGCCCAGGTTTCCCTGGCAAGGTTATTATTTTTGCCCATGTGGAATAAAGCAGAGAGTAGTAGTTAGACAGTCAGATGAGCTATGGCAGTCCCTCAGCAATAGCCTGGATCCAGGCCTCAAGGCATCAAACTTTTCTAGTTGATAGAACAGGTCTACAGATAGGTTCCTCTGTCTCCCACAGGAGGGATTCACGCATTACAATGACTCAATGTTTCTTCTTGGTGGTCTCATAGGGTTAGGTAGACCAGATCCTTTGCTTGTAGGTGCATCAGGCTCCTCTTCAACTTTGAGGGCAGTGGACTTATTTTTTAGGTTCCTTCAGTACCTTTAGGTGGGGCAGGAGCCTTCCTCTTGGTGCCAGAAGTAATCAGCTTCCGTCCTTACCCTCCTGCAGAGATTATGCTTACCTTAACAGTGGATGTGGATGCTGTCTGCTTCCCTCCTACAGCTGGGATCTGAGGCTCTTTGAGATGTTGCATCTCAGATAGATCCTGTTCATCTTCCTTTCGTCTTCTCTGATGAATCTCACTTCCTCCTATAAATCCTTCACTTGATGTCATAGATCCCGCAAGACGGCACACTTCGTGAAGAACAGGGGGATGTCTCTCTTGGCATGTGAGAGAGGCCCCCAGCACTCTCTAAAGACTGGGACTTGAAGGGCTGCATCTACAATCTGAAGTTCAGTCTGCAGTAAACACACATTACCTGTCTACAGCTAGACATGGTAATTTAAAACTTTAGCAGGATATAGTTTCTGCATACAACATACCATATTGTAGATACCCTTGCAAAATAGCTTACCTGTTTGCTAGCAAGACCCCTGGACTCTGCTTATTTTTCTGAACCTGTAAAGACAAAATCTACTGCATCCTTTGAAAATCATGAGTGGTAGATTAAATTAATTGAGATAACTTTGTAATCTATATATTAAACTGAAACTACTATGCAGCTAGGAACACAAGCATAATATAGATGGAATATTGCCATATAGCTACATGTACCATACACTCATAATTGTTAAGGGTGTCATGGCAACCAAGATATTTGTTGCCCTTTTTTTTCAAGGCTATTTATTTATTCACTTATTTAATCTATTTATTTTGAGGGGGCAAGAAGGACAAGGGCTGAAAGCAATTCTTGGAAGTGGTGAATGAATTTTACATAAGCATTTGAAAGATCAAGGTTCAGTACCCATCAGCTATAAACTCATCTCCTCTTCCACTCCCATTGCATGTCCTTATTCTAATTTATTACCTTCTTCTTTACCCCCTCCTACAAAGCTGATCTGCATACTTGACAGTAAAATGGTCAATGGAAACCATAGGCTCAAAATCTCTCTGTCTGAGGAAGAGGTAAAGCTGAGCTCCTCCTTCCTGGATGAGGGCTGTAACCACTATGCGCAAGGATGTATATTTCTTCATTTTTGGACGTTTTGAAATTAAATGACTGCGAAGAATGCACTCACTGTAAGTCACAGTGTTATTGTAGTCACAATGACAAAAGATAATACGGCATTTGTAGAGGGAGATAACCAGCTAGTCCCAGAGAATCAACTGTTCCCCTTGGCCAACTCTCCTCAGTTGTATAGTTTTTTCACATGATGTCACATGGTATGGAATATTCCTTTGGCCAGTTTGGGTCAACTGTCCTGGTTCTGTCCCCTCCCAGCTCCTTGTGCCCCTCAAGCTCCCTCACAGTCAGGACAGTTCAAGGAGCTGAAAATCCGAAACATCCTTGGTTCTCTACAGCACTGCTCAGCAGCAACTAGAACATCTGTGTGTTATCAACAATGTTTTTTTCCTAAAGCCAAAACATAGCATCATACCAGACATGATGAAGAAAATCAACTCAGTTGTTATTGAAATCAGGACAAAAGAAAAAGAGAAGGGGGAGAGCCAGCTTGTCCTCAAGTAACAGCAGCCCTCTCAGCTAACTCTCTGTTTTATTGTTGAGCATGATATCACATGGTATGGGATATCCCTTTGGTCATTTTGTCAGCTGTCATGGTTGCATTCCATCCCAACTTCTTGTGTATCCCCAACCTCCTTGCCAGCAGGGCAATACGAGAAGTCAAAAAGTCCTAGACTCAGTGTAATCACTGCTCAACAACAGCATCAGTGTGTTATCAACGTTATTTTTCTCCTAAATCCAAAGCCATATTAGCTACTAGGAAGAGAATTAACCCTGATCTAACCACAACCAGGTCAATATCCAACTCTTATTCCCAACCATTTATGTCATGCTCAGGTCCTGTGCTTCCCAATATATCCTCATTAATAACCACCCCCTTTCCTATCCTTCCACATATACTCACAGATATCATTCCCTTAGTCTATGGGCCATCCTTCTAAAATCTCCTTTGAGTTCATTCATAATCACAGAATCACAGAATCACAGAATTGTAGGGGTTGGAAGGGACCTTGAGAGATCATCAAGTCCAACCCCCCTGCCAGAGCAGGAGTCTATTTTCCATAATTGTCTTTTCAAACAGGAAACAGTGTTTGGTGTTGAATTGTTGCATGCTGTAGCCAGCTCTGATTGCATCACCACTCTACTTGTCTGGTTCCTTACAGGATTAATTCTTCATTAGTTTGTATGCTTCTTACTGTAATACCTTTGACATGACGTATAGCAGCCATAGAATTGACATCCATGTAACAATTGGAATAATGTAATTCAAATCCTCAGTTATTCTCACCCCAAATCAAATTCCCTTGAGGTGTAAATTGGATTTCCCCATCCTTCCACGTTACCCACCAACTACACCCAGGTCCTTGAGCAAAAGCAGTACTATGGAAGGGTTTAACTTTTCCTAAGGCAGGAATAATTGCTGTCTTTCCTAGTATATTTTTTACTTTACTTCACTTTTACTTTCTTCCCTTCAACAGTACATAGGAGTTTTTATTGGGCAGAGCCCAATTCGATTGGCTAAGTAGCAAATAGCTCTTGGCTCAGACATTTATGAGGTTGTTTCAAAAATGAATCCCATTGCCTGATTCAACTCTTTCTTGGGTGCCATGTCACTGTAAGGCTTGTTTTTCAAGGCACAGGATAGTGTTCCAGGCACTGGCGTGGAACACAAGTTATGTTTTCAGCCATCCAGCAGTTACTTCCACCGTTGTAAGTACATGGTGCTTGCCACAGAAGGTTTGTTGGAGTGTGATATAATCAGTCTGCCAGGCCTCCCCATATCAGTATCACAGCCATTATTCTCCATACCAAAGAAGTTTGAACTGCTTGACTTACGTTATTGCAGCATGTTTAACATTCATGGATAATCTGTGCAATAGCATCCACCCCTTGGTCACAAGCCCATCTATATGCTGCATCTCTTCCTTGATGTCCTGAAGCATTATATGGGCCCACTAAACTAGAAATAATTCACCCTTATGTTGCCAGTCCAGATCTACCTAAGGCACTTCAATCGTAGCAGCTTGATCCACCTACTAATTGTTTTGATGATCTTCAGTGGTCCAACTCTTGGATATGTGGGCATCTACATGACATACTTTTACAACCATGCTCTCTGCTTGAGCAGCAATACCTTTCATGAGGATATTGGTCACTTTTCTCATTTAGCAACATCGAAAGCCAGCTGGATGTCCTTCACTTCTGCAAGTTGGCTCAATTCACCGTCTCCTTCACCAGTTTCCGTGACATTTCTCATAGGACTCCTTACAGCAGCTTTCCACTTCTGTTGCTTTCCCCCCACAATATAACAGGACCCATAAGTGAACAGGGCATATAGCGTTTCATTCTCTGGTAGTTTATTATACAGTGCAGCCTCTTCATCATCCATCACCTCTTCCTCTGGCAGTATTCTGAAACCATTGTCCTTTGGCCAGTACATGATCATTTAGAAGACTCCTCGGTGACTGGGTTTTTTTCTATTTCAACCTGTTGCATTATCAGCGTGATCCACTTACTACACATTGCATCAGTTGCATGATGTGTAGAGGGAACCCTTTCTTCAAACATCCAGCCCTGAACCATTAGTCGGGGTGCCAAGACGAGATGTGCTTCGGTTACCAACTACTTCTGAAGCAGATCAAGCACTTTCATACGCTGCCAATATCACTTTTTCAGTTGGAGTACAGTGAATCTTGGACCTTCTGTATCCCAGAGCTGAATTTGAGCCCTGGTGTTTTCTGCCAGAGGTTCTAGGTGGGGTCATTCTCCTCAGCTATGTTATAGAGTACGTTTTTTACATCTTAATCGTGCAGACAGGTTCAAGGGCTACTGCATGAACTACCTCTCATTTAAAAAATTAAAAGACTTTTGGCTTGGGGCCCTATTTGAAATTGCTCTTCTTCCAGGTCACTTGATAGAGGGGGTTTACAATCAAACTGTAATTTGGAATATGCAAAAAACCCACAATACCTAAGAAACCTTGTGTTTTCTTTTTGCTTGTTGCTGGAGACACAGCTGTTATTTTATTGATCACATCCATTGGGATGTGATGACATTCGTATTGCAGGCACAGGACCTCCTGTGCAAGTCTCTTGACCTTACTTTTTCTTATAGCCAAAACCTGCTTTCAGAAAGATTTGGATTATTTTCTTCCCTTTCTCAAAAACTTCCTCTGCAGTGTTGTCCCACACAATGATGTCATCGATGTATTGCAGATGTTCAAGATCTTGTCCCAGTTTCAGTGCAGTCTGAATCTGTCCATGGCAAATGATTGGGCTGTGTTTCCTCCCCTGGGGCAGTCGATTCTAGGTGTACTGGATATCCCTCCAAGAGAAAGCAAACTGTGGCCTGCACTCTGCCAGCAAAAGGGACTGAGAAAAACGTATTGGTAATATCAATTGTGGCGTACCACTTGACTGCCTTTGACTCCAGTTCATATTGAAGTTCTAGCATGTCTGGCACAGCAGCACTCAGTGATGGCATGACTTCATTCAGGCCACGATACTCCACTGTTAGTCTCAACTCATGCTTGGCCATATGGGACTATTAAAGTGTGAGAGAGTCTTACTGATTACTCCTTGACTCTCCAGTTGTCAAATCAGCTTATGGATGGGAATCAGAGTCTCGGTTGGTGCAATATTGCCTCTAGTTCACTGTTGTGGTAGTGACTGGTACCTGCTGTTTTTCAGCTCTCAGCAACTCCACAACGGGGTCCTCCAAGAGACTGGGCAGGGAAGATTCCTGCTTAATGTCCTCCATTTCCAAGGCAGCTATACAAAAAGCCCACCGGTACCCTTTTGGATCCTTGATGTACCCTCTCTTGAGTCTATGCCAAGGATACACAGAGCTTTTGGTCCAGTCACAATGGAGTGCTTTTGCTACTCATTCCCAGTTAGGCTCACTTCGGCCTCCAATACAGTTAGCTCTTGGGATCCCCCCTCACTCCAGCAATGAAGATGGGTTCTGTCTCTTTATAACTTGATGGCATTAGAGTATGCTGTGCACCAGTGTCCACTAGAGCCTTACACTCCTATGAATCTGATGTGACAGATCATTGAATCAACACCATCCAATAAGCCCAACTGTCTCCTTCCTCCTCCTGTCTGGAGGCAGAGACCCTCAAATTCTGTTTGGTGTATTCATTACTTGTTCTTGCAAATTACATGTTTTTGCAAATGCAAGCCAGAAGTCCCTTTGCTAGGATCAGAAGTCAGATCAGCTGTTCTGCTCTGTCTGGGGCTCTGCCCACTAGAAACTGGAGGACAACGTTTCCTGGAGGAACCACTTTAGGCCCCTGTTTTCATTGACATTCTTGTATCTGTGCCTCTAGAGTTGAGACAGATTTTCCATTTGCAGTCCCCATGGTCACACATCCACAGATTCAGAGACCTCCTCTTTTCCTTCAGGGCACCAAATAGTATTGAATAGGGCTCCATAGGCATAGGCCAGGCCCAAGGATGTTGCAGTGATTTGTACCAGATGGAAATTGCCAGAGTGTTGGCATAGTTTTCCAAACAGCTTATCAGTTTTTCAGGATTCTACACTTCTTCGACTGTGAAGTTCCAGAGCACTTGACATGTCTCCCATTGTGGGTGTCTATCCACATGGGTCCACACACCTTGCCACTCATAACTATCCTGCTTTGGGGCAGTTTTCTGGGTAGCGTTATTAAATAATTGTTTAGCCTTAGAACAAACCAGAAACACACTCAGGAGACACAGCAGTAGAAATGTTTGTTTCAACATTTTAGGATTTTCAAAATACTCAAAAGCTATTGTAACTGGCTTCGTGGAGAAGGGGAACGTGAAAGAGAAGGGGAAGGTGTCTTTTCTTTTTTCCTCCACAGTGTCTGAGGAGAAAAGGTAAAAAGTCTAATTGTTAATTTCAAAGAGATGGTTCCTGTAGTATAAGGATGACAGCGATTCTGAGTGCTAATACCAGACTAGGATTAAGGCCAGTGCTTTTATCATATCATAAGTGAGGGTTACATAGTACAGCAAACTGTGAAAATCAAAAGCAACCTTAAACTAGCTCTCAAAGGTAATAAACAGATAACACATACAGCAAGAAAGGGGTTATATAAAACAGCTCTGAAAGCAAATAAGTCAACTTTATCACCCGCTGAGGTTTTTAAACTTTTGTTTTGTTTTGTTTGTTTGTTTGTTTTTCTTTGGTTATTTCTTTGTTATTCTAGGAGTGAGATACCTAAAGATATGTTTTTATGAGCAGATTCAAGATCAGTTCTGAATGCCTGTATTTCAGTGCCCACCTGCTAGAACACGCACCTGCCATATAGTTCTGACATCGTTTTTACTCTTACCAGTCAATAAGAGCAGCTCAATCTTTCTTTCAGACGTAGTTGCTAAGGCAATGACAATTTTCAGAAAACATCATTCCGGTTTTTATGGCTTTAGCAGTAACTTGTTGATCTAGTGAGAAAACACCATGGGGCAGTTTTTCACATGAACTTTCTTCATATGAAGTAAATTCCATATTTAATGCAATCAATCAAGATATGAGACATTTGCCATGACAGGTTGTGGATGCCCCATCCCTGGAGGTGTTCAAGGCCAGGCTGGATGAGGTCCTGAGCAACCTGATCTAGTGCCAGATCTGGAGGTTTGTGGCCCTGCCTATTGCAGGGGGGTTGCAACTAGATGAACCCTGGGGTCCCTTCCAACCCAAGCCATTCTATGATTCTGTGAACATATACAAAATCTTGAAAAAGAGAAGGGACCAGAAAAGTTGCTACCTGGTCATATTATGACCACTGTTACATTTTTGATTGGCCTAATGCTCTTGCTTTCCAATTATCTCTGCTCTGCTTAATTTCTGTATTTTTTATTATGTTAACTTTCATTCTCAAGACCATGCTTCATCTTGTAAAGTCTTGTTTATGTTTCTAAACTTTTCTAGGTCACTTTGTTTTATATCTTTCCTCAATGGTGTTTGCAGCACATTTCAATTTGGTATAATCTGCAAATTTAATTAATGTGCTGTTTACTTCATCTTCCAGATAAATTACAGATACATATTCTCAGTTCAACAGTCAAACACCATCTGCAGCCTTTCTCTCAGGCACACCCTGCACTTGCCCTCCTACACATGTACACATTTCAGTCCATCTGGATTTCTTTATACAAATATCATACGCATGAATTGGGATAACCCTATCGTTTCCATTCCCTTCATGCAGAGATGATACCACTGCAACTGTTCATTATTCAAGTTTTCCACGAGATTTGCTAATTAGAGATTCTTGTCCATGATACCTACATGATGGCTGAGATGACGGTGTGAACATTTAGGGCAATATTTTCCAAAACATCTTCTAAATTTCCAAAACAGGAATTGGGATTTAAAGCCAAATACTACTGGGTTCTCATTACTGAAGATACTGGAATAACTGAACTGCATGTGGAATACTGAATGTGCAAATTTGTGTGTCATGGTGAGCCAATTCCTTGTATATACAAAGCATTCAGTTTAGAAATATACAATTTCTGTCTTATCTAATCTGTCTTTATAATCATTAAGCAGAAGAGGGAATGTTAGAATATTATTTAGTTCTCTCATTTTAAATGACTATATTAACATAGGATGAGCTGTTCTTGAAAATAGCTACAGTCACTTATTCAAGTGCAAATATTATATATGGTCCAGCCTATACACCAGGCTTTTGACAGATGGCCGTATAGATATGTTGTTTAAAAGAGAATTATAATTACATATGTCACTGACAAGTTTAAAAAAATGTTGCATAATAAATAATAAAATACAGAATTCATTTAATTGTGGAATGAGTTTTTTTAATTTATTTTGAATTCATTACAATTAAAGAGGAGTATAGAGTGAAGAAAATATATACTTGACATAGAAAATGTTGATCTATTTATTATCCAGCTGACGTCTTCATGAGTCCACTTAATATATTTAAGGATAACAGCACATGTTTTCTAGGTCACAGCCCAACAGCTTGAGTCATGAATACAGCCCTAGAAGGCTTCTGAATAGGGGGCAAATATTGAAACTCGGAGGATTTGCATCCTTCATTTTCACTTCCAAAAATCAGTATTGAGTATACTGCGGAAATTTTTAAATGGGAAGCATTTCCTAACTTCCTTCTCTAACCTGATAACCTTAATAAAAGAGAATAGAAGGAAGATAAAACAAGACCATGAAAAAATATTTTCTTTGTCACATTTCATCTGTAACAAGAGGTGTAACATAAATCCTAGTAGTAGATGAAACATTTATGAGAAGAAAGAGATTCTTTACTTTTTGAAGAGAATTTAACATAAATTAAAAGAATAGATTAGCAGACCACTAGGTGCTACAGCTAGCAAGGGAGCTAATAACCTGTTTCAGACCCTGGGGACATCTTTGCTGAATACAAAAATAAATTAATTATGCTGGAATCAAAAATTTATTGGGTACGCATCATCAGTGAGCATTTATTTTGGAAGAAATCTTAATCTCTCTGTGCAAGTCTTGCATTTGGCTCATTGCATGTGTATTACTTGTATTTGAGATAAAGCCTTGTCTAGTTCTCTTACAATAGTTCGGTAATTTGTTATCCATTTCTTAATTTCTTAGTCTTTTTCAAATGCAATGTAATATTAATTTCACCTATTCCCCATTCCCATGGGGAAAAAAAAAAGAAAGGTTGGCATTTGGCAAATAGTTTTAATAATTTGGATGGAACATATTTTGATTTTCAGGAGTTCATGTATTCCAGAGGAAGAACACATTTTTATCCAGTAATAAATCTTTTTGCCATGGAAATAACAGATTGTAGTATGTAGCCCTTTGCCACTGAAGAAAAAAGGCTGTTTAAATTGCCTATATTGATAAATAGTAGTAATATGTTAGCAACCAGACAAACTGTGGACATCTGTGGGAAGGATGGTGGTATGACACAGATGCCCTTCATGCTCCATATCTAGTAAGAGTTACAAGTTACCATTTAGAGAGAATATGCATTGTATGCATTTAAAATAAAGCATTGAAATACAGTTTTAATGATAGCAACCCCAAAAACACTTAGCATGCTCGCTCAAACACAAATATTTAATCCTCTGAATTCTTTAAATCTCTGATCTCCTTCGGGAATGAAATAACTGCAGGGCTCAATTTGTACTGGTAGCTTAATGATTAAAGACGAAAAATCTTTGCCTATGCATCTGATTTTTATATGCCTTGTTTTACTGCAAATCCTATTAAAGTAAACTCTGGTTTTAGTTGCTGGGAGTAATTGGATCCAATACTTCAGAGCTGAAAATAAAAAAACAACCATTAACTCCTATTTTGAAGGCTGGTTGCTGTAAGAGAATTGACAGTAGGGAAAAATAAAACGTAGGAGTCCGTTAAGTGAAAGCATGGAAGCTAAAAGAAACTGGTCATTTGGGTGCAGCTTTTTATTATTTAAGAAATCTCTAAATGAACTTCATCATAATAAAAATAAAATTGTATCTTTGTCGCTTGTTTGGGATATTTCCTTTAGTAATTTCTTTTGTATTGCCCACATAGCACGTTATACCAGTCCTCTAAAACATTTAATACCACATAGAGTGGACACTTAGGAATTAGGCCTTAAACTTACACTTAAGAAAATAGCTTGCAGGCTGGAAATTGTCAGATATGGTCTGTCTAGTCTGTATTGAGAAGAAAAAGATCTTTACCACAGTTGTCTTCTGCAGTAAGACAATGATAAACATAGTTATTATGTATGGGGTTTTTTTCTATGACAAATGCAATATTTTATTTATTCTATTAAAATATATAAAATAACTTTAAAATAAGAATACAACAGTTCTGTGTGGAATTCTGAACTGAAATACTGTAGACCTACATGTCTCACTGACACAAAACAACCATATAAATCTTACCATACACAGCTGCAATTTAGTGAAATATGCACTTTCCTGTTTTCCATTACTATATACAATATAAATTCTTTCTGCTGGAAGACAGATTGTGACAAATTTGCAAACAACATCTGTATTCATATATTTGAAACACTAATTTATCTGGCAATAAAATCTTTGATTTCCCAGAAGGAGTGCCAGGCCTCAGAACTAATGCCTATTTTTGAGACTTAACGGAGTTTTCTACGTTAGTCATTTTCTTCTGAGTTACAGCGCTCCTGTGGAAAAATATACAGCTTAACAGCAAGTACAGAGAGTTAAAAGGGTCACACAAAACATAAATCTGTATGCTCAGTTTATGTGTGTGTATAATTTATATAAACAAAATTATGACTAGGTACACTTTCCATTGTGGAACAACCTTTTGCTAACAGCATAACTTGAAAGAATAACAAGGGATATCTGTAGTGTATTCCATACACATTCTTTATTTAACTCTTAAAATGTTTTTACATAATAGTGAGAAAATTATGCTATTTCTAAAATAAAATTAAAGTCTACTTTTATCTGTTGTCTGTATATTCTCATACTAAATCTTTTACCTCATAAAAGAATCTTTCAACATTATTTGCAGAAAAGTATTTTACATATAGCCTTGCAAAGTATTTATGTCTATCAGTTGATGGAAGCATGTGACACATCAGAAGATTGTGTGTGTTGCTGTATGTTAGAAATAATGCCATTAAAACCACTCATTAAAACAGAAAAAAAATTTCAAGGAAAATTATTATCGGGCTATTACTCAGAAGCATCATAATGCAAATTACTGCTAAGCGTTTCAAAAACCAGAAAAACTAAAAGATTCAAACTTTTAAATACAGAAAGTTATATATAAACCTATATCAGGTTTATAAGTAAAAACTTTTCTTCCCCATTTTTGTAGCCACGTGATAGAAGAAAACAATTTTTACAGCACTTCTGAAAACCAATCCACCCATATTCTAAGTGTTGCTGTCAAATTTATTTACCTACATTAGTAAAAAACTTCTCTAACTGGACAATTTACACCTTTTCTTGGCTGGAAGTTTTGTATGTTTTGTCAGAAATACAAAATACTTTCACAGAATCAATAACTTTTTTGACTAAAATATATTGTGAATAAGATATGTGACCCAGAAAGTAGTTAGACAAAAAGAGTTCTGGTGGACGTAGTAAATTTCACTGCTTGCAAGAAATCAAGCAGTTGTATAGAAATATTTTTATTTAGGACAATAGTTACATAAAGGAAGGATCTGTGGGGATGTTATGAAGAAGATTTGGACTTGGATACTGAGAAGAACGTTGGAAAACAAAAGTGCAGGGAGAAAGGTGCCAGACAATTAGAGTAGGAAACAGTCCAAGAAAATGATAACTTTGAATGGTATCTCAAAGAAATTAAGGTTTTCCTTATCTCTACTTCCTTTCAGAATAGGGAATGATGGATCTGGAAAAATACAAGGCAAGTACATAAGAGACCCTGAACTGCACATTTAGCCCTGTTGTATACAAGATTAAACTTTGAATTTTACATTTGTTTACAAACTTGATCCCATAAATTATAAATACTATGGAAGATCAGAGAATAACTGTATATCAGATCTGATCTCACACAGATATTGGTGGAATTTGCTTATCTGTGTTTCCCAGGAAGTCCTCAAGTCCATGCGTCTTAGTTCCTAGCTGGGGCAGAAGCTGTCTTTCTCATAGTGTCTGGTACGAGGCTATGTTTTGGTTCTAGAAGGAAAAAACAAAACTGATAGCATACTGATTGTTTATACTTGTTGCCAGTGCAGCATTGAACAGAGTCAAGGATGTTTCAGATTTTTTATATTTACCCTTGGCTATTGAATATCTTGATGGAACTTTATTTACACAAATGTATTATATGAATACAAATGTGATCTTCCTTGAATGCAGACCAGAAGTGATAAAAGGACATGTAGAACTGCTTGAGGGTCAGACATACAGGTCTTATTGTGACCTTTCCTCTCTGTTCCCACTGTATGATAGATTTGTATGAAGGGAAAAGAGTCCAGCTCCATATCTCCTCAATAAGACAAAAACGTGTTTGGCCACACTCAGATAAATGGCAAAAGAACTGAAGGACTTTGGACGTGCTTAGTCACTATGAATTACAGTAGATGTGTGTAACAGGAGTTACTTTTCCTCATCCCTCAGACATGAAAACAGGTGTTTGTTTTTCAGGTTTTATCCAGAAGGAGTCGTTCCACTTTTTCAGTATCCCTTCTAGAAGTTTTGTGATGATGTACATCATAATTCCTTTGACTCAAAAATTCTAGTCAGTTCTATTATAAACAGTTCTAAGACTGAAACAACAGAAGTATTTTTCATTATTTTTTTAATAGTTTACAGGATTTTAAAATTCAAAACAGCTATCTCAGCTATTTGAATAGTGAGGATCTAAAACCAGTATCCATGCTGCTTTTTTAATTAAAATTTTACCCAAAGGAAAACAGCATTCAACAGTATGCCAGTTTCCTCTCTCCAGAAATTGTATAGTGAATTGTTTGCACATACCATAAGGTGCCCCAGCGCCTTGGGTTTTCATATGGTAACTGACTGATCTCTTTTTCCTGCTGTTATGCTTCTGACCTGGTTTAATTGATATAAGCAATAGTATTCAGGCTGTACTGATTACCAAAACAGGTAGTAAAAGCACAAATTAGAAGGACAAAGCTATCATGTTGCAGTATGTCATTGCTATACTATCACTGAGGGAGAAAACTCACTGGATTCTAGAAAAAAATGTAATTTCTGGGAACTCTAAATCTTTGATGTTTACCTATTTTATTAAGCAAAACCAAATTTTGCTCAAGATTGCCAATTATTATCAGAACACAAATGACAAAAAGAAATTTTCATTTTGGAAAGAAGACTGAATAACTGTCAATTCTTTACCTCCTGCTAGATAAACTCATAATGTCTAAGTAATCTTCTAGTGAATATTCATTTTTAAATAACACCAGGAGAGTTGAATTTGCTAAGAAAAAATGGAGGTGACAAGCAGAAAAATATAAAAGCTGGATAAGTTAAACTATCAGGAAATGATAGATATGGCTAGCTACACTTACACTCATTAAAATAATATTCAGATTATGGTAAATACATTGATCTGGTAAATACAGATTATGATATTTGAAACCGTCTGGGTAGGTATTATAAATGCCATGATCTTATGGAAAGGGCAGTTTACTATTCTTATTTTAATGTCTCATATTGTTTTCTTCACATAATTTTAAATACTCTTGATCTGTTTCTCCCTGCAGACTGTTTTTCTAGCATAAATAATACAAAGATTCTAGTAAAGACACTTCTGAAATGATCACTGAATTGGTAGGAAGGGGAAGAATATGAGATTGAAATAAAAGATGATGGAATAAAAGGCTATAGACAGGGCAAAAAAGGTGCAGAGTAGAAAAGAAATGGGAAAAGCTGAAGTAATTATAAAAAGGTTGAGGACCGTATCAATTAATAAAATAAATATTAAGAAGGTTATTTTGTCATGAAAAAAAGAGATGACAGCTGTTAGGACAGCCTCCTATTCCTCATGCCTTTCTTCTGTCTGATATTTATCATACAATTTGGCTTCCTTTTTCTTAGATTTTTACCATAAGTTCCATCCTTTTCTGTCCATAATCATTTTTACACAAACTCTTTGCAGCTACAGTGCTTCCTTTTTCATTTTTCGTCTGTATTTCTTTCATACGCTGTTTCCTTATGTATTATATAGTATAATTCATTTTTTCTAATAATATAAATCAAACTTCAATTTCCATCCTACTTCCAAGCATTTCAATAAAGAACTATTATATTCATTGAAAGAAATTGAAATTCAAATGTTAAATTACTTAAAAAAAAAATTATGAAAGAGCATATTGCACAAAAAGTCTAGTCAAAAATAGACCCAATTAAAAGACTGGAATTATACTGATATAATTTCTCGTGTGAACATTGTAGTTAGTATATCTAATAGATAGATTCAGTCCCTCAGATTCATTGGCACTCACTGGCTTACATACACACTATTATGGACAGGTCCCGTGCAAAAAATTTGTACTGAAAAGGGACAGTCCAAGATAGAGGCAATCAATTAGGTGATTAGAGATTATATGTTCAAGCTTATTTCATGTGCCTCTTTATTTATCAGTAAAACCATGCGTTCTGTTTCCAGCTTAAAAAAAAAAAAAGAAAGATTTTTTTTTCTGTGCAACTTCACAGTGTTGGTATAGCTTCAAAAGAAGCATCAGGTGTATCAGTCTGAATTTTTCTTGTAATACATTTTTGAATAGGGCTTTTGTGCTTGGTAATGGAGGTAGTTGTAGCAGTGGTTTTTTGTGTTTGGTTTTTGGTTTTTGTTTCTTTTTCTGGGGAGTGGTGTCCTCGGGGAGCTTTTTTCCATATAAAAGTACTTGAAAAGTGATAGGGTATCGCTGTAAGTTTTTGCACACCAGTGTAAATGTACCAACAATATGAAAAGTCAACCAGTGTTGACTGTATAGCAATAGTACAGTTTCTATGTGTAAAAAAGCATTGTTTTTATGTATGCCATAAACATTACTTTTACACAGAAATAGTCTTTTAAAGTGATGCTTTGTTAATAATTTCAGTTGAAGATACGCATCCTGATGATAAAATATGCAGATAATTTATTGTGTTATGTATTCATGCTTTCACGATATACATTGAAAATTATTTTTTCTCTATTTAATCTTTTTTTTTTTTTTTTTTTTATTCTTTGTTTTTTCTGGAAAA
>WBMW01005943.1:0-18532 GCA_013396635.1 Penelope pileata
AGCCGATCACTGACATAGAGAGAGCTCTGAGAGCTCTGACAGACAAGCATTTGGCCATGAGGACGCAACGTAATTAAGCAAGTAACTATTTGCATAGTCAACTCATACCGTCACAGATACCTGCTTAATTATTTGGATAAATTAACACACTGCGATTTCAACGTGTGTTTGAATCGTTCTTTGCTAATAGCAATAAAAACGTATTAACTGATACAGACAAGATAACATCCCACAGAAACTCAACAGCCAAAAGAGGTAGTTCTCCCTTTTTCCTGATTCATCATGCTTTGTTGCATTACATCCGCTGACAGGTTTGGAACAGAGCGGATACAAATGGTGCGAGCACAGAGAGATGGCATGACTTCAGTGCCATTATTTTGCCACTGCTTCTAAATCTTTCCTCAGTTTTTTTTACATGAGCTCCAAATAGCAATGGGAGAGAATCACTAATCAGGAAAAACTGCAGAAGAATGAAGTCTAGTTGGATTAAGAAGGGAAACTAATAGCTGAAAGCACACCCAGATCAGTTTTACATTTAATCAAATATTTATCAGAGAGAACATTTTACAATCTAGTAATTACTGTCAAAGTACAAGACAGCAGTGTATGCACCTGAACTTCAGCAGGACCAGCCAAGTACGTAAAACCTGCTTCAGAGGAAAACTGGCAACAATCCCCTGATCAAACAGAACTGCAGTTACAGGTATTTCACCTGCAGAGTAGGAGGAAGAAAGAGTGGCAGCAGTGAAACAGGTCCTTTGTAAGGTACAAGCCTTCTAACAAACTATGGATTACGTACCTAAAAAGCAATTCAATTTCTCTGAAGTAAAGCACCTGATTATCAGTTGTTCCAGCCCATGAGAGGCTCCGCTGCTGAGACAAGGTGCACACTGCCACTACACTTTCTCTACATGCCGCAGGAATGTTTAATACTGGTAAAGCAATTAAAAGTGAACTGCAGAAAGCAAAAGTTAAAGATTAAAGATTTTGCCACTTTTTTTCCACTGGACTATATAAAGCAGAATTTAAGAATCTGTACTCCTTTCCTTCTTGCCAAAGGCATATTTATTTTCTGATATTTCTAATATCATAAATTCCATATCTGAATTTACGTAATTTTGCTGAAAGACTATTTTTCAAATAAAACCTGTCCTCTTGCACACATCATGGAGGAGCAAAAATCATACATCTTATTGCAAAAATAATAATAATTAAAAAAAAATTTTCAGAGCGTACTTTGTTAGAAGTGCAAAAGAATGAAGTAATGAAGAAGTCAATTTCCTGATAACATTCTCCACGTTCACAAAGAGTTTGTAGTGACTTTGTACCTTCGCAATTCAGATAGACATGAAACATGTTCACTATCACAAAACAAACAGCCAGCTCCTCCCTGAGGGGCTGGAAGAGCAAGAGGAATGAACTCCATGAAGATAAGGCATATCATTATTAAACAAGTTGAGCAGAAACCTGAATGCAGCTATGAAGGAGCACCCTGTGGACTCAAAACACAGAACACGCAGATGAAAAAAGATGGCAAAGCCTCAGAGGAAATCAGTAGCCTTGCTGGAATACATTTTGAGCACGCTTAAGCCATTTCCAATTAGATTCTAAAAACTGTTGGCTATTTTGTCCCTTACCATTTTGGAGTCTAGATTCTCAGCATCCTGAGGGTGGTAGACAGTCATTAGGGCTTCTGTACTGACAGTTTTGCTGTTATCTCTCTGACCCGTCTTTGACAGTGCCTCATCAAAATCCTTCAGATTGTCAGAGGCAGAACTACTTGCAACCTTAATAAATAAGTAAATAGATATTAACAATGGTAGTTATAAATGCCAAACAATCCTTCAAGAAACAACACTGATACCAGAAACCATTTTGATCCCGGATTATCCCTACAGGTACCAGATACTGTATTAAAATTTAGACTTGCATACCACTCATATATGCTTTCAGGAGGCTGCACTTGAAATAATTCATCTCTATAGCCAAAAACTTAATTATGAAAGGATAAATATTCATGATGAAAACTGTAATAGACAGAGAGACCTGACCATTAATCAGAGAAGCCAAAAGAACACCATTAATTTCAAAGGAGCCACATACAGAACTACATAGAAATGCTAACAGCATATCAAAAACAGCATTAGAACCTGGATGCTTTTCATAACCTGATGGAAACAATGTAAAAGAACCCAAAACATAACGCATTCAATAGCAACGCTGCTGTTCAACACACTCCCTTACACATGGGCATGAAGACATTTGTTACAGTCTGATTTTTGAGTAGCGCTGTGTGGAGCCAGGAGTTGGACTTGATGATCCTTATGGGTCCCTCCCAACTTGGGATATTCTATCATTCTATGATTGTTTTTCCACACCTTAAAAGCAGAGCTACACAACCTAGTATGCTACGTCAAAATAACACAGATATTACCCAAAAGAAGGTGATCAAAAAAGGGGAGTGCCCTTGAGATGCAGACCTTAAGACTCAGATCCCCCAGGGTGCTGCTGTAAGCTTAGTAGCTGAACATTGCTGCTGCTATCAAACTGTCTTGCTTTTATTATTCATTTGCACATTTTCCCTCTTAAGAAGTAAAATCTCCACACTGAGATACATTGATATTCAGCCTGATACACTATTTTCTACCAAAAGGCATTTAGTTGTTCACTTCTGCACATTTATAACTGTCATTTTAGACACTGTTCCAGCTGATTCTATTTAAATTTTTCTCAAGAGAAAATCTTCAGGGAAGAGATACAGAAGCTGTAATAAGTAATGCTCGTTACAGCTGTTTTGTTGTTTTCTTATTTCTCAAGCATTAAACTAAGCACAGAATTCTTCACATCCAGAAGTAACCTTGTAGTTATTCCACCAACTTTGAGTCAAAAAGTCAGCTGACAGAAAAAAAGACACAGTTAAACATAATTTTACATCAGACTGGTGGACTTCTGTTTTAATGTAAAGAGTCTGAAAGCAAGAGATGGGAACACGATTAAAAAAATAGAAAAAGAGACAACTTGTAATGTAGAGGTGCAGCAGACCTATTGTGTCTCGATTCAGCCTTAAATATAACTGTGTGGCACAGCAAAACACTGATAATGATATAAAAGCTTCTAGTAAGACCAGACAGTCTTATGCCTAAGAGCAGGAAATGAAAAACTAGATACAGCTGAAAAGTTACCTCTGCATTTACATGTTGTGGACTTGAAGTTGCATTGCATTTGATTCTGAGCTTTGCGACAAGCTGCTCAAAATCTCTAACCTCAGTGAAACGAAAAGCTCTTTTTCCTCTGGTACTAATGCTGACTCCTCTGTTGGCTGGATCAGCCTTATCCACGCCTATGACCTAGGGAGGCAAGGATGCATTCATTAGGCAACACATCCCAACAAATTTTACCACCTTGCATCTAAAAGAAAAAAACAAACTGTTAAAAATATACATGCACATGTATAAGTAGAATGAAGCAACACACAAACAGAATTAGTAATGCAAATAACAAACTCGTGATGCCACAGCTGAGTGGTCTGGAGCTACTCTAATATAAGGCAGTAAGCATCAGGCAAAAGATTTTCTAAAGTTCCAAACATCTTTGAAAAGGTTTTCTCAGCAGTAAGTATAGAGCATACTTGAAAATCTTGCCTCCTTCTACCTGCTGGAGCTGTTACTTTTTTTCCTACCATTCAAAAAACAGACAACTAATGAAATGAATCAAGTTCCATGAGAATGAATTTCCAATGAGAATACCCTTTCAGTGACAGCTGTCATAATGTATGATGGCTGGAGCTCATCCTAATTGCCACAATGGAACAGTTACAGATTAGAGCAGTCAATACACTTTAATAACACACATACCTGTAAGACAATCACGAACAGCTAGAGCGGCTGTCACTGCTGGTGCTTTTACACAGTTACAGATAAGGCATGAAAGATTGCTGAAATGAAACAACTCTGCAGTACTGTAGAACAAACAGTGAGGGCCTGACAAACTACAAGAGAGAATTTAGAGTCAGCTCCTTTAACACAGTCTCTTCTTGTTTTTCCACAGATCATGGAATTCGCTGTTGTTTGCAAGACTATTTAAAGATTCTGGTTAATTTTTAAGCTACTGTAATACATATCCAGATGCTGCTGGAAAGCCTCTAGCACTGGAAGACTGAAATGTGACAATGTCCCAGATCACATCAAGTCAGGACAGGGATGGAGAAGGTTTTTCTCCCTAGACGTGATTTCACAGTCTAGCTACCGTACTCTACAGAACTATGGACGCTGTGTCCTTTACAACAGGATCCTTATTCAGTCCATTGAGACTACCAGCTGTAACGGCAGCGATATTTGTTCACTGAAGACTGTCAATGGATTTTCCTACAGATGTTTGGATAGACAGCACTGGTCAACTACTGCCAAGAGAAGAATGGCACTACAGAGCTAAGAAAGAAACAGTAGAACAATTATCTTCAAGATCCTCTATCCTCTCCAATCCTTGAATATTTTTCTTGAGAATCTCTAATTAATTCAACCTCAAAAGTTAATCATAAGGTTTTTATATAAAAAAAATACATAGTATTTGAAAAATTGGATTCTGTACTCAGCTACAGAAATCAGAGTAAATTGAAAAGGCAAAAAAGACACAGAAGACAAAGCTGAAACAGGAAAGCAGTTCTATAAACAGCACTACTACATGCAGTGTCCAAAGTAGAGGGAAATCGTGACATCACGTAAACAAAGCATATTCTAAGGAACATCTGCTAAGCTGACATTAAACTACACAAGTGCAAACCTTCTGGTATAACTGGCTCTGACTGTACTTTGCATTACCTCTCTTAAGGGAATGATGACGCTGCACAGGCTGCCATCCTGGCTAGCAAAGCAGATGTAGTTTTCTGAAATGCACATTTTCCCATGGGTGTTGCAATGAATGAAAGGAACCCACAAGAAGCACTCATGAACCTCCTTCAAAGTCTCTTCTTTGGGTAGCCTGAAGAACGCGCTGAACTGCTGACTGTGAGCTCGGCTCTCTAGGCCTCTAGATTAAAAACAAAAGGAGAGAGAAGAGAAAAATGAAATATTTTTAAAAATAACTCCTTGCAAATATGAAAGTTAATATGCCTTGGGGAAAGGCTATTTAAGATAGCAAAGCATCATGCACTCTCAAAATCTGCGGTGTCAGTCTGGAGGGTTCAGCGTTTTGCTTGAAGAGGCAGCAGAGGGCAGGGCATGACCTACACACCCCCCCTGAACAAGACTTAAATGCTTCACTAAGTAGGAACAGGTGAAGGCACGTTCTTACACAGTGAAGCACTTCACTGCATCAGGGCACAAGGGTAGAGGAGTAGAAATACACACTATAAGCCTAGTCTGCTCTGTTTCCCAACCCATCAAAATATTCCATTTAAACCTAAAACAAGTTTTGGCTTCAGAGAGGGTTAATTAGCCATAAATGTAGCACACGTTGTAAACATCTGCCATGGGATAATTCTTCACAGGTGATGGCAGCCAAAAACATTTGTGTCACAGAGTAACATCCCTCTAGCACTGCCACCAAACTGAAGTATCAATTACCCAGGAAATCCATCCTAACACATTTTATTATTAGTGCACTATACAACTGAAGAACTTCTTGACTTTTTTTTTTTTTTTTAAACCAGTTACATAGTTGGCTTTAACTAGAACAAATAAAATGGAGTTACTGGAAATCAGGTTAAGACTAACATTTATTAGAAAAATGCTTTATCATATTTTCTTCCTTGCATAGATAATATTTTCCAAAGATGTAGTGAATTACAACTACCTAACAGCAGCCTTGCTTTTCCTGGTTGCTTTTCACAGCAACTAGCCAATCAAAACCTTCTCATTTGAGGGAGAGCTCCTCAAGGAGATGGCAACATTTGCACCAACAGAAACGAGAAGTGAAATCATAAATTTACTACAAGAAATAATCACACTTTCCTTGGGAAGGAAGGACTCCAAACTGTCTGTTTATTTACATCTATCCCACTGCCTAGAACAGAGCAATAAACAAGGCAAGCCACATACCCACCTGTAGCTCATGGACTTCTTCACCTATCTCCAGTGGCAGAAAAGCCATGCAACTATCTATACATGTGTTATAAATCATTTATTCTCCACCATCTCTTTCCTCATCAGGACTCCCTGAACACTCTGAAGCTCCATTCTTGATTTTCTATTCCTAAATGCCACTAAAACATCTCTTAAAAATACAAACTACTATAAACTCTATAATGGAAGCCCAGGTCTGGAGGTTTGACCCCTTCCTGCTTTCATACAGACTTTCGATACTGCGAAGTCATAAAAAGTTACAATGCCTCACACAACTTTGATCCCAAATTTTAATGAGATTTCTGTTTAAGAGAATGCCAGCTTTGCCAACATTTACTTATCTCCTTCAGAAAAGAATGCTCTTCCCCTTTGTCTAAAAAAAAGGGCTTGGGCCCAGAACAGACAGGCTATAAGCAGCATGTTACCTCTTGGTGATCTGCAGGGGGTCGTGAAGGATGAGGTCATTTTCAAATGTCTCCTTATCAAAAAGTCTCCTAACGGCATAGTTTGCCAGCTGCTCCATGAGAAGGAAGGTTTCATTAATGCGCAAAAACATGGAAAAATAGTGATCTTCTCCATGGGAGCAGACATGAATGCTCTCTGTCAGAATAACATTGGAAGTCTTCTCAAGTTTTGATATTGCATCCCAGGAGACAATAAGTTTTACTAAAAATACAAATATAAGCAGATATGAGTAACTTTTCTTTAGCTGCTACCCTTGTATTAATCAAAAAAATAGCAGTCAACAGCACTATAAAGAGTAATTAAGCAACAGTTAGATCATAACCCATTCAGAAATAGCTACAAATTCACAAGGACAAAGAAATAGAGACTGTCTTCACAATTCCTATAAGATAATTCCATTTGAAAGATTTCCATAGAAAGAAAACTATTGAAGACACACCATTTATGAAAACAAAAGTCTGTATCATCTTTTCTTTGCTCTAATGTGGAACTGCAAACAGACTGATAGAAGCTACCCTACTTTAGCAGATTATCAATAAGACACCTGCTTACATGGCAAATAGCTTTCTCAAGACATAAGAAAAATTCTTCCACATCTGAAAAATATACAGTAAAACATGAAGGGACCAGGCTCGGCACCAGGGCTAAGCCTTACTTACTTTCTGCTCCCAGTAAAAATGAGTAGAAGCTAAGGAAATTGGTGCTAAGATAAAGCCATCCTTGACAAGGCACCCTGCCCTTCCAGTAGCTGCATGAGTAATAGGTAACCAACTTCTCCTGCTCTGGCAATCCAAAACACCTTTCAAACTTCATAAGACCCTCACGAAACTTCTCAGGATCATCTTCTTTTGCAAAAGAGCCTTTTCCCTCTTCAGCAATCAAACCCTAAAACAGAAGAATCAGTTACCTTACATATATATCCACACGGGTGGATGTCAGATATGCACCTGCAGACACACAATGGAGTATTCTCCTCATAGAATAGTAAGTTTTACAACTGAAAGAACAGTCTGGGGATCAAAACAGGTTATAAATCAACTGTGCTACTTTGGATTCGCAGAACTTTGGCACAACACACATCTTCAGGTTTACAATCACAGAATCACAGAACTGTAGGGGTTGGAAGGGACCTCGAGAGATCATCGAGTCCAACCCCCCTGCCAGAGTAGCTCCCTACAGCAGGTCACACAGGTGGGCGTCCAGGCGGGTCTGGAATATCTCCAGGGAAGGAGACTCCACACCTCCCTGGGCAGCCTGTGCCAGGGCTCCGTCACCCGCACCGTGAAGAAGTTCTTGTGCATATTGGAGTGGAACTTCCTGTGCTCCAGTTTGTGGCCATTGCCCCCAGTCCTGTCCCCACACACCACTGAAAACATATTTTCCTCACTTAATCCAGGGCTAAATGCTCCACATATGCAAAGTGAACTGTTGTACCTTCACAAAAAACTCCCATATACTTCCCAGGCATTCTCAAAATTGTTGTGAAATAATTTATCATCACTTTTAGACCACTATCTAAACAATCTTACTTAACTGTGGGGCAGATAAACAGTAACAATGAAGCACACTCGCCACTCAGAAGCACACAACATTATCGTGCTGTCTGCACAAAACATAATATTTGTGTACATTTAGAGGAAAAAATACTTAGCCCTTCCCAATTGTGTGTCACGTGCCTGTTACTTACTCTTATCTTTCCCTGAACAAAGCTTGTAATATCTTCATTTGAATCAAACACCGACAAAGTGCTCATAACATTGTGCTCTAACCAGTCCCAGTGTTCTGTTATCTCTTCTCTGCTGGCTCCTGATGGAAAGAGAAAGTTAGAAGTGACTTTAATTACTTAATGCAAATATTAATCAAGAGACTACTCAGTAAATTCCAAGTTCACAGAGTAATTTATATACACAAGTTCAAATCACAAGTCACAAATTTATTGTCAAACTCCTGTGTACACTAAAATGTGTATGGTATACAACAAAAATGCACACTGCTGTGTCTTTAGCTTTCAGGCTCTTTATGCAGCTGTATTTCTAGCCTTTACCATCTAGAAGAATCTCAGCTTTGTCAAGATTTCATGGCTCAGTGCTGAAGCCTGACTTGGAATGACAGTTCCTCCAGCTCGGCAGCATCATCAGCACGCTCCCATTTCAGTAAGTAGGACACTCCCCTTGAAGGTGGGAAATGTGAGATCCAATTCATGAAACTAAGAAGAGAACGAAACATGAGCCTCTGCTATCCTCAGCTTTGACCACTACACCCTAGCAGTTCCCAGAGGAGAACTCCCAGACTTGGATTTGCAGCAGTGCAAAACCCTCCTAACCCGTGTAAGGTTGCAGCACTGCCTGTGCCACCACAGCCAGGACGGGAGCAAAGATCTCTCCTCAGCCATGTGAAACAACCATTCATGCTGCCTGCGACAAGTATAAGTCACTCAGTATAACTCACTGTTTTATCTCATTCTCTATCAAATCACATTTTAAATACGTTTCTAATCACACTAAAGCTTAGGCAACTACCATTCACGAAACAATTGTCATTGTCTATATCGTCAAGGTCTGCTTACGTCGTAATTCCAAACAGCGCAGTGCTTTCCTATAGTTAAAGGGCTCTGAAAGAGGACAGAAGTATAGCCGCATCCCAGATGGAAAACCATACAGCAGAACTCCTGATCCAGGACAAAAGGCTCATTCGTACAAGCTAAATAATCCTTGGAACAGCTTCTGGAACCTCCAGAATTAGTACTGTTTTAATTCTGAACCCTCTGGGACTCCAACACTGCCTCCTTCCCTTTCATTACATACATGCAAGTGGAGAAGCAACTTAAAAAAAAAATCTGTTATCACTAACCAAAAGGAATGTACAAAACATAGAGCCAAGATAAAATTGAGCGTTCCAAGAATGAAAACACTGCACTTGCACCCATCTCAGACAGCAATCACCTACTTTACGGTGAATGCCACTGCAACTCAACAGCAAAGAAATCCATCTCACCTGAACTACTCAGAAATAGATCAGTGGCTTGCTTCAAATACAAAGGACAACTCTTAACTGTTAGATACATTTACAAGCTGTGAAATGGTTATGATGATTCATCTTACTCTTTCACATATTCAGTTAAAATCACGCAAGTGGTAACAGGTAACAAACCAGAGCTTATACTAGTGAAACAAATTTCAGCAAATCCAAGTCTTTACAGACAGGTGGCTCTTCCCACCCCCATCAGATGGTGGAAGCCAGGGAGAAGGAAAGGAAGGGAAAGAATTTATACAGGATTGAATAAGGGGATTCTAAAATGTAAGTCGGTTGGTTGTTCCATCCCTCACAGGCATGCCCACAATGAAACAGTCGGTCCAGCCACGTAGTATGGGTACCCCAAGCAAGAACATGCCATTCACAGCTTCTGTTTCCTCAGTTCACTTCGTAAGGACTAACTGAACAAGTTGCAGTGGACTGCAGAGAATCAAGGCTGCCTCGGGAATGAACAGAAATTGTCCTAAATACAGTTAAATAGCTAGGCTGTGCTACATATGCTGGATTTGCAATTACACTTTTAAAAATGATATGAAGAGTAATTAACAAAGCAATGAAACCAAAGCCAATTCCTTCTCTCAGACTATACATACAGAGCAATTATTTGAGTCACTGTAAGAGCCAAAGGCACAGATGTGACACCATGAAGATGAAACTATTTGCAAACATTTAAACAATTTAGGAATACTGTTTCAGACCCTTAAAATGTAGAAGCAGGAAAGAAATGTAATGTTTTCAATTTCTTCACTTCACAGAAGGAAGAATCTGTTTTATAACACAAAGTACAACTACACTATGAAGCCTTTTGCTCTCAAGTATACTTATGCAGCACAGAATTGGTATGAATTCAGTCCCAGGGTGAAGATTACCCTGCATGTTTTCCCAGGGGCTTACCTGATGCCATTAGAATTCCCCAGAGCATACTTCCAACACACGTAGCAAAGTATCTTTTTTAACAGCCTGTCACCATTTGTTCTGATTCTTCAGAGCCAGTCCTAAAGTTTTATTTACTGTCAATTTTATTTCCTGTCAAAAAAACCTTGTTCAAATTCTATCAACTCGACAATGCTGACCTCTTCAAGGGACACGTTACGAATTCCATTAGATCACTAAACAATTCTCTCCCCGCCTACTGCCCTCAGACAAGTCCCTGCACAGCACGAGCAGGAGCAGATTAACAGCACAGCACGACATGAATAAACACTTGGGCTAAACACACAAACCAAGAAATCTGCATTTTTAAAGTAGCTAAGTTAATTAACTAACTAATAGGAAAAGACACCATTTCTTGTTTAAGGTAAAGCACTGAAGATTTATAATGAAATTACGACAGCAAAATTCCATGTAACAACAGCACTGCACTTACTAGTGGAATTATGCAGGCATGTAAGTGTTTACAGAATGGCACCTCTGATTTTCCTGCAAAATTCATCTTTTGCCACAGGCCTGGAGGCCTGGGAGACCAGAGAAGTCTAGATGGAGACTTGGGGTTTTTTTAAGGAACACAAGTAATTCAAAAAAAAAGAAAGCACGGAAAAATGAACTAAAATCTGACTTTTTGAACTGTAATTATAGATGTTTTCACAGTTTTTAATAAGCCTAAGAAATAAATTAATTCCATAACAGTGACATTTATCATCTGACCATATGACTATCTTAATTTCAATGTACAGACAAGACCACGCTGTGGAAGTGATGCACGCAAAGAACTGAAGAGTCATCTCATCTTCTGGAACGGAGGTCTCCCTGAATACTCAGTACTCAGCAGCCTGTATAAAGAAGTTAAGACTCCGCTCTCAGAAGCAGCAGCAAAATTTAAAAAAAGCCACACACACAGGAATGATAATGATTCTTCAGGAAAAATCACACATTCCGTTTCCAAGGCCAATTTCCTTTTCCATTTCTTACTGATTAATAATATAACATAAAAAAGGAAAAGAGCCTCTTACACTACAAGCACGACAGATATGAGGAAGAATTCAGCTGCTTCCATGACAGGAAGCCCAGCTCATTTTTTACAAAAATAAAGCAGAAAAAAAAATTCCAATAAGCAATTTGTGTTATTCATTCCTACAGCACACTTAGTACTCTCAAGGATCAACTTATCCCTATCAGCCTGAACTGTGCCAAGCTGCAGAGTTGCTTTGCAGCCCACACAATAAAAGACTGTGCCCCTGTTATTCTAAGAGAGCACCAAGGCAGTTCTTCAGTACTTCACTGACTGCTGCAGAAAAGAGGCAATCTGACACTGGAACATGAAGAGTTCATAGGTATATTCTGAAAAACTGGAACCATAAACTGCTGGCAGTCTCAGGTCAGAAATCTCAACATCACTATATCATCACCAAATCCTTTTCAACCACTTAGAGGCCACTGGAATGAACAATGATGTGAGAGGATTAACCCAAGCAAAAGACTGAGCCCACCCTTTATACCCTGAGTTTTCACTTCATAAACTCACTTAACTTCCAAAGAATAGTACATACCACACGCAATGGACCAGTAGACCTGTGAGTCTGGTGTCTGATGCAGGATGCGAAACGGGGCCACTTTCGACGTAGAATCCAACACAGCATCTAGGGTTCCCACAAGAAGACCTGTTGCATTTAAGAAAAGGTACACAGCCTGGTTAAACTAAGGTTTCAAAATGCACACTTACCTCTCAATTCCTTTCTTACTGAATAGGAATGCTACCCAAGTGAAGGTTTACTCTGTAATAAACTCTGAAAAAAAAAAGAAGCAGAAATGAGCAAGGTGAAAAGTGCTCCCAGAGAAACGTGCCTGGGAGCCATTACAAACACAAAGGGAGGACAAAGTTTTTGAGATGACACCAATGGAAGCGATCACCAGGCAGCATGGCAAGCCAGAGCATAACCTGAAAAGGAACACGGTAGTTTCCAGCCCTTAACAAGAGCAAGCAGGAATTGAACTACTTCCTCGTTAGTTGCTTGCTGGGCAGTTTTTACAGGCACAGGACACGGTTCTTGGGAAACTGCAAAAACATTGTCTGAGTTATACAAAACCCATGCACTCTTGACATGAGAACACCACGTCACACTCCCTGGACAGACAGACATTTTCCTGCTCATTCCACACTCGAAGTGTTGAGCTACGTAACGCCTGCCATTCTTTACAGTCTGTCAGAGGACTCCTCTACACACTATGGAGCACTCAGATTTCATCCTACCACTGCATGCACGAGTGCATTACATAAGGTACATTATTCCCTCCCACACCAGATACAATGGCCATGTCACCTCCTTGTCACCAGATATTGAATTAGTTCCTATCAAGCACAGTCCAGATCAAAATATAGTAATGTCATTAACGAGACTCACTTCATCTCTCACAAAAAAAAAGACACTCTCTCAGTATATTTCCTGAGAAAATGAGTATGTCTTTTATCTCAGCAGCCAAAATCATTCCTTTTGAGAAGTAAGGAAAACGTTGGGCAGCTCAGAGATCCTGGAAGCTACATTTAGAATCTCCTGATTCTTAGATTTAAAAGAAGAAAAATTCATACAGAATAAAAAACATAAGCTTTCGGATCCTGATACTTCAGTAAGTCTTCTTGTTACAACACTGATGAAAATACAGGCAATGCCGTCTTGCGCTTCCTACGCTTGGCATCCTCCTTGCACGGCCACCTAAACAGAGAGTTCAAACAAAGCAAAGCTACCAAAGCCGTCCTCCACAGCTCTCACTCTCCTACAGCAGAACAGAACAGCGAGGCCTATGAGACATGCAGTGAAGTCTGCTGCACAAATCTGCTGAGATCACGGAGGCAGGACCACGCATGGAAAACTGCTATTAGGGTAAAGAGTTGGAATGCAAAATTAATACATCCCTTTATGGCACCTCTGTGCACTGCTCCACGGGGAACTGAAAATTATCTTTCGATTCAGACTTTAATATTCTATGGAAGTGTTAAATTTAGATTATTCCAAATTTCTCAGGCTGGCCACAGGCACCTTTCACTCCACTTTCCTTCCCTTAATCCCCTCTCAAATTATGAAAGTATCAGCTGTGAGACCTCAAGGAAGCAAAGAAAGGCAGAAAAGAGAGGTCTGGGCACCCATCCTTAGCACGTGGCATTCCTAAGAGCCCCTCTCAGCACAGAGCCTGCGCAGCCCACCTCACCGTGGCTATTCCAGCCTCAGGATGATTTTCCTTGTAAGAAAAAAATGGAAGAATGGAAGTGAATAATCACAGAAACCACAAAGAAAACCCAAAGACCAGTAAATTTCATCCATCAAAAACATTACTTTGTGTTGCCTGCAATTCACAGACTGTAATTTATTGTTGAAAAGTAGCATTTTTTGGAGTTTCAAACTGAAGTCAGATACTGAATAGAGAGCCTTCATATCTGCTTAAAGAGGTCTGGTGTACCGAGAGAGCCAATGCTGAGCTCCTCTCAAAGCTGAGAAGATATAACAGATATTTAGCAGATATTTTATCATCTTTTACGATGCTCCTAGTGGCATTTTTGTTACGCCATATGGTACCAGGACATAAGTTACCATTTGTAAGGCCAAAGCGACAGCTCAGCTTGAGTGAACGCAGATGAGAGCACAGCAGGAAGCAGCACGGCTCACCATGTCAGGAGGGTTTCCATCACTTTGGAAGCTCATCAGATTTTCGACACAATAACCTGCATCAGGTGAGGAGGGGTCATTGCAGCAGCTCCACTAGTCAGCACTGCTCTGCCTGCGATCCAGAACGCAGGCCGTGCTTCAGCCAGAAAATGGTGAACTTGTTTCACAGCTCTGGTTGCTGGCATCATGCAAGGAACTGGCAGTCACACCTGCTTACCCTAGACCTGAATGTGCTCTGACTGCAAGAGGGATGTGCTGAAAATCAGGCATTTCATCTAAGATACAAACACATACTATACAACCAGGAAAACCCACTGTCTCAGTGTATTTTATTTAAAACACATGAATGCCAACATGTGAACAAGACTCTCCTTCCCACTTCTTCAAGTTCAGCACAGAACTCCTTAATTCATTTAGTTTCATTTTGCAAATTAACTCGATCTCACAACTAAGAAACCTCAGCTTAATGCAACAGTGAGCATGAATCGAGATGCAAACGTCCTTAGGCAGCTGAGCTGTGGAACAGGCCAGGCTAAGCCTCCCACGAGAAGGATTTCACCTCTATTTACAATAACACGTTACAGCCAGTGGTCGCGGCTCAGGGGAGCCAATGGCAGCTCCTTCAAACACGGAGTGCTCAAGCCCATATGTAAAGGCCCCGATGGCAATAAAGACATCCCTGAGAGCCGGGAAACCAGAAGCACAGCTCTGTAAAAAAGATGAGCATTAGTCTCGTTGGTAGATGCAGAGGCTAGTCTGAGGTGCCACTGCTCCTCCTATGCCTTGCTTCTGTACAGCTGAAACCTGTGTAACATGAACAAATTCAACACGAAGAAGCGAGTAAAACTCTTGCAGCGTTTAAGCAGCGCAGCACCTTCTGACGGGCCACGCAGCCACCTTCAGCAGCCCCCAGCCCAGCAGCCCCCCGGCAGCGCAGCCAGCACAGCTCCCCAAGCCCGCCCTGAGGCCAGCGGCCCGCACTGCGCCTGCACTGCTCCTCGCAGCAGGCCGGGACACAGCTACGGGCCTCCAGCAGCAGCCTCAAAACCTGCTGGGGCACAAGCTGTGCCTCCCCGGCCTCACACTCAAGCCCACAGCACCTCCCAGAGCTGCGGGCAGCCTGACCTCGCGCTTCCAGGGGTGCCCGCAGACCCAGAACCCACTGGCTCCTGCAATACGGGAAATGGAAGGCTCCTCTTCCACGTTGCTCATGTCCCCACCTGCCATCCCCAGCTGTACATACGCCTCGAGACAGAGTGCTGTCTTATGAAAATACACACTGGAAAACAGTCTTTGCTCCAGCTGCTGAAAAAAAAAAAATGTAGCATCGATCATTTTAGATCTTCATTAATCTAGCAAATTTTCCTTTTAATTCCTATCCCAGTGGAGAACCTGCAGCAAGCAAGCCAACCCAAAAGCCCAGTCTGCTAAACTTCCAGCAGGCACATGTGATTTCTATCACTGATTCTACTGCTGTATACTTAGCAATTCCACAGCACAGACCTTCAGTTTCTGAAAAGCAAACATCATCTTTGTCACATACTTAGCGCAGCAAGCTTCCTCTTCTGCCTTGCTACTCCTACTAAAATGAATTTCTACAGGATCACCAAGTCCTATTTTAAATTGGTCCAATAGGAAACTCTGCGAGAGACAAGGTCCTTGCCACTGAGAGCCACTGCTTGATAACACCTTAACTCCTTCAGACAGAGAACAGATAAGACTTCCCCATAGCACAGATGCCAGCCCAGCTCTGCCCTGTTCCTCAGGCCCCCCCCGCCTGCGAGCCGGCTAGCAGTGACACAGACATCAGGCTGCAGCTTTTAAAAAGCAGGAATAGCATCAAGGAACTTCTACAGATTCAGGATGGCAAAAATTGCTGCAGGAAACCTCAGACTTGAAAAGTCAAGGCTTTTACCTACATTCAGGATCCCCCTGTTTCCAAGCACAGCACAGTCAGCAAGGAGGGAAGGCCATTTCCAACCATGTGTTCTATCGACAAGGGTCTCTCCTCTCACAGCTGCACTGTGCTCTGAAGCAGAAAGAGGAAAACTAAAGTATTTCAGTGAAAGACTGGCATCACCAAATACTCATCTATATAATGACTCCAGAAACACCTGTCTTCCAATTAAGGCCACGCAGAAGCTTTATGACCAACAACCTTAATCTCCCCAGGTCTCGCTTACAGCACACACAGGACAGCATGGGCTTTCTGTCACCGTAACAGTGCTCCAGCACGAACCGCCTTGCCCAGCTCCCCCCTTACAAAGACAGCCTGGAAGGCCTGAGCAGCCCTCCCGCGCTGGCTCTGCGCAAGGCGCAGCAGATCCGTCACAGCCGGGCGCAGGCACTGTCTGCAGCAGAACCACCCACGCAGGTTCCAGTGCCTGTATCCTTAGGCAAGGTCCAAGAAAGCAAAGAGAATGAAACGTAAAACTAAGCAGGTGCATAAAAGCAGAGTGCCAAGGCTATGCAAAACCACCACAACATGTTCCTCCCCACATCTGCCCTCACAAGCCAAGCAGTACCAACGCTGTGCGCGGACACAAGCTGCAGCAGCTCGCTGTCACCAGAGAACAGCAAACAGCCCCGCTGTGCCAGGCCAGAAGGGCCACACAAACAAAGCCAGGTGTGGCTTTCTTTGTAAACCCAGGCCAGCACAGCACACCCAGCCCGCCCTCAGGGAAGCAGCTCTGCTGTCCGTGCTCTTCCACGCAGCCTGCGCCTTCTGCTTCTGGTTGCCCTCTTCAGCACAGGCTCCTTCCCTCCCCACGGCCTCCCTTACCAAGCGCACTCCCACCTTCCCAGGAGCCCTGTGCAGCTGCCTCCCCATCCAGCCCTTTACTGCTGCTCAGCCCCACAGCACCACTTGCCTCTCCTCCCTGCACAGCTCTGGGGCACACTCCTCTCCCCCCCACACACAGCTCCTCCTCCTCCCCGCTCACCTCAGGCCGCAGCAGCTGCAGTCACTGCTCGGGGCAGCAGGAAAAGGCTTTCCTTGGCACACCTGAGGCAACCTCATAACATAACAGCTGCTCATTGCTTTCTTCTGAAGTAAGCACTAATTGTCTTGAGTGACATACAGCAACGTTAAATTAAAATCAGACATAGCAAATTATGCTGGTTTATGCCTAGGTTTGAATGTTTTCACGCCTGCAAACACAAATCTAACCACATTATTTTCCAATTCTCTTGTCAATCTTTGTAAATCAGTAACATCTGAGGGGGCTTCTGTCCACTAAAAAAGCAACCTGTACAGATGAAAGCTGTAGGAACCTCACATAAAGAGAAAAGCTATAGAAATAAAATGTGCAACACCACACAGGAAGGCATACTACAGGAATTATCCCATTCAAGTGCTCTTCCACGCTGCCAAAACCTACCAAGAGCTGGGCAGGGGGGGCAGGAAGCTCGCCTTCCACAAGAGCAGAATGGCAGGAGGAGGCCCCAGCTGTCTGCCAAGTCCACAAGGACATTTTTAAATGAACACCCGACTCTAGTTCTTGTCGTTTCATTTTAGCCACAGTGCTTGAAAGGACTCAGGTCATCAGACAACCTTCAGACCACCCCAGCTCGCTTAGGTTTCCAAAGACACCAGGACAGAGAACAGCCAACCTAGCCTGGTGACCACAAGACTTCCAAGGTTGAAAAATATCACCCCTGGTCCTGAGCCAAAGCCTGGCATTATCTATTGGTAGTACGATGATGTCCCTAGCAGGGAAGCTGGGATTTTGCAGTAATTTCATTTTATGCTTCCCTCATTCCCTGCAAGTGGTTCAGATGCCAGCGAGGAGAACCCTTCCTGCAGGCGGGAGGGCTACTTCTGGGCGTGAAAGTCACCCCTACCACAACAGGCAGCAGATGTTGTTTTATTGTTGGCTAGGACGAATCAACATTTCAACAAGATCATTATGCCTCACACGTAATACAGCTTGCATTACGATGACGCTTAGAGAGAACCCAGATAACTCAGAGGTGCAGCTCATCTGAAACACTCGGGAACCATGCTGGCCAGGAGCCAGCAGGGTGCCTGGGGGCCAGGAGGGCCGATGGGGCCCCGGGGAGCACTGCCCAGAAGGGGCTGCAGGGCAGCGGGTGCTCCCCGCTCTGCTCTGCCCCGGGGAGGCCCCACCCGCAGCCCCGGGCCCAGCGCCGGGCCCCCAGCTCCAGGCAGAGGGAAATGCTGGGGAGAGCCCCGCGGGGTGCAGCGATGGGGGGGCCTGGAGCCCCGCCTGGTGAGGAGCGGCTGGGAGCCCCGGGCTGTGCGGGCGGATCTGAGCAGCGCTGACCGCACCTAACGGGCTGGGGGTGGGGGGAACCCAAGCAAGCAGAAACTCAACGCGCCGCCGCCCCGCGCCTCGGGAGGGCAGTACCTGCCAGGCC
>WBMW01005943.1:24213-56372 GCA_013396635.1 Penelope pileata
CTCATGACCTTGTCAGAAAAACCCCAGATCTCACCCTGTGGCATGACGCTCTCTGCTTCCTAAATGGCGTATTCTGGTGCTGATCAAAACCAAACAGGCCCATTGCCTCCACTCCAGGTCTCAAGGTATCTCAGGGTGTGATATTTTCACTCCTGGCCTTTACTCCTCACACCATCTGCAACTCAGTACAAAGTAGGACGTTCCCATTTCCCAGGAATTTTTCTGCAGTTTGCTGTCCTTCCCTTAGCACTCTTTCTAGCATTATTGACCTTCCTAAGATTTTCCCAAAATAAAGCTTTATCGATAATGTATCTTATGAAACATTCACCATGTATTTATTTAAAGTCAGTCTCTACTTTGAGTTCTTTTTATATAGAAATCATGCACATCATGCACTAATGACACGTCAAACTTGGCACTTCTTCGCTTTATCCATTTTCCTTCAGCCTTTCCAACAGTCCCAAATGTAACCACTTCCTGTAGTGTTTCGGCCAGCCACCCATCTGTGAGCAAAGGCAAAGCAACATTCTGCAGAGCACCCACAGGAAGGTGTTTGGCAATGCCTATCCATGTCCAACTGCAGGAGGAACCCCCTACCCAGCAGCACCAATGCAGGTCCAAGGATGCAGCCACATTTAGCTCATGAGAAGTTTTGAAAACTGGAAGAATTGGACTGATGTAAGACCTTTCTTCCAATCACTCATTGCATCGTAGCAAGGGAAGCTCTAGTGTTAGAAGGTTTACCTTTGGGACTGAGTGCAAGCTGAACTAATACTACTATTCATTTAACCTGTTTTTATTACAATGTAGGAAGTAACATATTTCTGGCGCTTTACTAGAGTGGAAAACTGAATTCAAAGTCATTAGAAAACATGGTAACTAACAGATAAAATATTAATGAGACAAGGCAAACACCTAAACTATGCCAGCAGGCCGCTCTCTGTGAGGCAGGCTGCTACTTCGGGTGCAGGGACTGAGGAGACGCGAGTGGGCTCCTGGGGACAAGCTGTTGCTGCGGCAGCTCCTGGAGATTTACCAGAGCTGACAATGATTCCTGCACGGATGCTGCTCTTCTAAGAGCATTCCCAAAGGGAGTGTTTACCATTTAATTTTTCCCAGTTACCCAAGCCCTTGGATAGGAAATACTTGTTTAGGATCTAATACAGCCTTCTAGTGCTGATGCCAACTGTACGGAGAGATGCCCTTGGTATTTCCTACCCAGATCTTGGCTTTCGGCATCTCACACAGGCTGGATGTGTTAGGACATACGTTGTTATCTTATGTAAGATTCAAACTTTGTTATTCAGATTAAAAAAAAAAATAACAACAAAAACATCTTTGTTTTCCTTTCTATTGGTTCAAGGTCCTGAATGTCTTCCTTTTTTCCAATTCCTTCAGGCACCGGATTATCAACCAAACACTATTAAGATGCAAAGAGTGCAAAGGAATTTATTTATAGATAGTTAAATTCTTTCTTAATCAATGCACAATCATCCTACAGTCTAATCAATGCATTCCACAGCAAGAGAGATCCATTTAGTGCTGCAGAATTTTTCTTTCACTGCATTAAAGACCTCCTGGAAATGGTAAATGATTTCCCTCAAGTAACCACAGCCGAGAGTATATAAATAGATCAACAGCTGTATAAATAGAGTTTGGCTTCACTTTGTACAACAAACAGTTTAACAACCCATGCAGAGAACTACATAGCTGTTAATTCACAGTGGGTTAACATCACAGTTTGGTTTCAAGTTTCCCTTGGAGCCAAAACTAAATTGCCAAAGCCAGTAGATATCACCTGCTCCAAAATGCCAGCCATCATACCCCTGGGGGAGTGGAACACTGTTCACATCTGCACGGGGAAAACATCACTCTAAACGTGGGTGAAAATGCAGGGTAGCTTCTGTGCTTGTGCATGTTAAGCACTGAATAAAATTCCATTAAGTCACTCAGCCAAGGCACATGTAGGTGTTTATTCTGTCCAGCTGTGAGATCACTTGGCAACTACAGAGCTTTCTGTCTAAAAACCGAGAGGGATAAAGTCTCTCCATTTGATGGGAACTGCCCTCTTGACTCACGCTGCCTTTATAAGCTTGCAGACCCACATCACAAGGCCTGCTTTACCCTTAAGCAAAATCTCAGTTACAACTACATTTCTATAGTGACATCTGAAAATTTTCCTTGATATGAGAAAATTGTATTTCAAATTTGGGATTTCCAATGAAATCCCACTGCTGTAAAGTCTGGTTTACAAGAAAGCACAGTAGTACAGCATCTGGTGACACAGCTGTCTTTCCTGCAGGGATAAAAATATTTCCCAGTCTCCCTTTGAAAACATGCAAGTGCTTGTGTCTGCATCAGAGCTTTCCTGGGGGAGAGAGAGAAATGACAGCAGCACATAAACACATGAGGCGATACTTGGACCTGTCGTGCTTTCTCTTTGGGGGCAGAACAACTGAGATGTCTGTGTGCCTGGATGGAAACATTACCAGCCAGAAGAGACATTCACTTTAACAGCTGTTACCCCCTGTGGGTACGACTTCCAGCATCCAACATGAGAACATTTGCATGTTTAGCAAAAAACCCAAGCCACTGCACAATAACAAGAAGCTTACATCACATTTCAGGAACAATCCTATCCCCAGGCACATTCTTGTTTGCATCTTGCTTAAAGGAAAGTCTGTTATGGCACAACGCACATAGGTATGCATACATACACAGAACTGCAGCATCACAAAAAAAAAATCTGTTGCACAGTGCTCTTAACAGGACCAGCTAAAGACAGTTGCTATGCATGGAAACTTTAAAATACCAAATTAGAGCGCAGCTTTGAAATTTCTTTAAAGCAAGAATAATTGTAGCAATATTATCAAGGGGAAAACCTCTGCAGAATTCAGTGAAATAAGAAAAAGTTCTCAGAGTGAAACAGCAACAGACCTAAGCTCACAATGAGTGTGTGAAATTTACTTTCATTGCCAGTATTTACAAACACCATGCACATAGCAGACTCTTAAGGTGCGACACCAGAAAAATATTAAATTATTTTGCCTAGCAGCTCAAATACTGTCCTGATACAAACACTGCATTTATTCCCTGAACAGTACTTTACATTTGATACAAGAACCTTCAAAATGTTCCTAAAAGTTAGCGTAGGTACCTTGAGCTCTGAGCAAGTCCACATCCCTACAGAAATATTTACTGCATCTCATTCTTTCTTAGCATCAGCTGAGCTCACTGAATTATATTCCTCTGCTGCATCCCCTAGCACTGCACTGGTGCGTTCCTCGAGAAAATGCTGTGCATCCACCTCCCCGTTGGATTTACCATTAGAAACACCAGGACTGGAAGAAATGAAGGTTTACCGCTTATGAAACAGTAAATAGAAAGGCTTGAATCCTATCAACAAATAGATCAGAAATAAAAATGCAAAAGCAACTTTCAATGCATTGAGTTGGTCTGCATTTTTCCCCTTCCCCACTATTTTTTTTTTTTTTGGAAGGTCAGAATTTGTTCCCATTAAACACAGAAGTCTGGCAGGTGATTTCACAACAGCTTATTCTATGTTACAGTTTATGCACCACGAATTTATAAAAGTTTTCAGAAATGAAAATGAAATTAAAGCATTCAGGGGTGTCTTTACCACTTGGCAGTTCCCTTCTCTGCTCTACACGTCAGATGTGGAACAGAAGATGATCACAGCTACAAGCAAGATACAGCTCCAGCACTCAGTGAGATTATATGCGGGTGTCCATTTTGAGCCCATAACCAACCAATGCTTCCTGGACTTCAACTGAAAGTCTGCAAAACAGAGTTGTGGTCAATTTGATTGGGCAGTACTTCCGTGCTTCCATGCCGTCACTCCTTTGTCTTACCCCTGAACTGAGCTGAAAAGCACAAGGCTGTACCTACAACCAAATTGGACATGGGCTGTGACCGCTTTTTAACTACGTCTAACATTGTAGCAAAGAACAAAGAACACTTAGTTGTTTCTAAAATGCTTTGTAAGACAAAGAGCATTAACTTTTAAGTAAGGGTGGGATTGATGATCAACCAAGAGAAAGTGAAGTGCAAGTGAAGAGTCCATGTAAGATTGCCTTGTGCACAGAAGAGCAGGTCAGAAGTACACCGAGCAGCTGCGGTGCACACCCAGGGAGCCTCTTCTGAAAAAGAGGATAAATGCCAGACAACCTGCTGGTGAGGTTACCCCTGCCCTCCCAGCACACCAATCTTCTTGTTTATTTAGCCTTAACAGCCAGCCCTGAAGTGCTTGTTTTTCAGGTATGTTGAGTACAGCTGCTGGGCTCTGGCCTCTCAATGACATTTCAGTCCATGCAACAGAAGCGGCCTGCACGTAATTAGCACCCCTGACTCCAGTTGGTTTGAGCAAGCACCGCTGCTTTTTGGCCTAACAACACTAAGTGAGTTTCAGGGGCGTGTGACGGGCCAGAACTGAGAACAGCATCTGGTTCCACACAAGAGCTGGTAAGCAACATTTTGTGTCAGTCATAAGGAGGTCATCAGAATATAGTTTTATTTACATTTTCATATTCAAATTCAATACAAATCACAAAATATGTACAACATTTTAATTTACACTGAAGATAAAATGCATTGCTTTTCCCCTGCAGATTCAACAGTACCTTATTGCGGGCTTTAAGACAAAGCTCTGCTAATATTAGAAACAAACCATAGCTACAGAGATAAAAAAATAAAGTGCATCTGTAAGATGTCCTTAGTTACCCTTAACGGGCAAGGCCCTAGACTTAATATCCAGTGCTCCTCTTCAGCCCCAAATTCAACTTCCCACAGATGGCTGAAAATCTCTCCAGCGATCTGTTACATTTACAGGACGTTAGCTGGCCCTGCAGCTTAAGCACACAGGCAAGACACTGGACAGCAATAGTCCAGAACACTCATGCATTTTTCAGAGGTTGGGTTCTTTCGTAGGCGTTGCCTGAACAAGATACAGCAGATCTTTTGATAATGATCCATCTTTTCATCTTGCAGACTTCCATAAAGCCAGGACTCTTGCATATTGCTAGAGATGGTTAAAACTCCAAAAATCATGTAGGATCTTTCAGACTGTCTAGTATCAACAAGTTTGAGAAGTTCCTGCATTTGTTCCCTTTACAGTATTGTGCAAGTCAAATTTGGCCTGTCAGCCTGAAGCCCTCTTTTTCCCTTTAGGAAAGAGCTGAGTTTAAGAAAGAGTTGAGTGGAGTTGAGAGGTAAATAGATTAAATCTGTTCACCAGATAACCAAAGACACTGTGGGCAAAATCCAGTATGACAGGCATTACTTTGTACTTTCTCTTATCAAATTAGGGCGCTGAAATATTAAATACAGTGTTGCTAAACTAAACAACTGTGGTAAATAAGTATTAGACCAGATCAAAATCTATTTGCTTACAATGAGAATCCACTTGAATTAAAAACAACAACAAAAAAAGACAAAACAATTCCCAGTAGAGACAGCTACTATGTAAAGAATCTTCTTATTTAAGGAACTCAAATGCTGAAGAGAAGCTTTGCTGAAGATGGAACTTTTGTTTTAGTGTCATAATCTGATGGTTTTCTTTATATTTAAGACAGCTTTATCTGAAGAGTGCTAAAACTAAATTCCACATGGACAATGTGGTTTTAAGAACTGCAAACCATAGCATCATGATTTAAACCTATTTAATCTCAGCATTTCCAAGGCAATGACGCTGCTACAGTCATCCACTGGGTTCTCAGAACGTTTGCTGTACATGTGACGGCAGTAGGCAGCTCCTTGCAGAAGGCTCATACCATATTGCTGGGCACAGATTTAGGACCTAGCTTCACGAACTTGTGTTTCATCCGCCTCAAAACTTGGGTTGTCAAGGGGTGGAAGGACATTCACAGCTGAAGGCTGGGATTCATTATTTACAAGATGCGTGTTGTCATCTGTCCAGACAAAAACAAGAGAAGATAAGGGTTATAGGCAAGCTTTACTATCTCAAGCAAAACACACTTGCTTTATTCCTACAAGCTCACTGCAGTGGCCTTTTCCCAGCACTTTTCCTGGACAATGGGAAATCCAAAGTCATGCCCTAACTACCACACTTCTGCTGGCCCTCAACTGTGAGCACATTCACTAGGCTTTGGAGCCCAGTTCTAACCAGCATTGAACAAGCCTAGGCTGTATACATAAGTGGAAAAAGGCAGTGTGAGGATACAAAGTCCCACTATAAAGTCATGTGAGAATTCTCAATCCCATTAGGGTACTGAAGATGGGCATCAGGAGTGACTCTGATGCAATAGGTTCAGGATAAACCATGGGAGACATGGCAATTCAGAGATGGTGGACTTCTCCCTGCAGACCACCTTTGTTAGGATGAGATTAGTGTTTGTCCTTGCCACTGAAGGGCAGAACAAGGGCCTGCGCCATGTAACTAGTCCAGCATCACTTCGTTTGCTTACAGGGATGCAATTTCAGCTTACAGTTTAGCTTACAGGAAGTGCCCTCTCCCTGCCGGGGGGGCCTGAAGTGGGTGCACCCATTGGCACTTCATTTGCTGGGGCATGATGTCCTACAGGTGGCAGCAAATACCACACTTTCCTATCAGCTAGGGATCCAGCAGGAGAGCTAAGCAGCTGCAGCAGCCTTCCCACCTCTGAAAGCCTCCTCCCCACTTACTCCTCTTTCCAAGGCAATTCCACAGTCCAGGGGATAATTACATTCATTTGTTTACCTGGAACCCTTCCATTAAACAAACAAAATCAAGAGCGTGTGTTGGCAGAGTTACTGAAAGGCATTTTCAATACATATGCTCTTTTTCAAAAATACAACATATTTGGAAAAGCTAATGGTGTTTTTCAATTAAAACGCTCTGAAAGTGTTCAAGGATGACTCAGCCTCAGCAAGATCTGAAATTCAATAGGAAGTATTTGTCATCTCTGTTTGGCATCATCTATGCTAAAGCAGGACAGACTTCCCAAAGGTTTTCTGAGTATTTAGCTACTTAAATTGGACAGATGCATTGGCAAAGCAACACTCACTCATCCAACACAATCTCCAAAGACAGAACAAGAGGAGGGACATCAAAAGTTAATTCTGGCCTGCAAGTACTAAGGATGCGATTTTCAACTACTCTTTTCCTTGATTTCTGTTTTGACTTTAAGTATAGATTGTACTTCATTTGAAAACAAAGAGCAAGTGTCAGAGCCAAGCGTTAAAGCAAAAGGGAAAAGTAAGGCCTAAGGCTACTCTGAAAAACAAGTACTGCTGTGTATTACAAAAGAGGAAAAAGCCCTAATGCATGGCATAAGCAATGGACGGGCAATGCAATCCAGCAAGACAAGTGAAGCAATACACTTACTTTCTGATGGTGCATGTTCCTCCAGAACTGATTCATCTGCTCCTTGTACAGAAGCATATCCAGATGATGCCGTTTCACTGCGACTATCCACTTCATTAATTGAAGTGACATTTGATGTCCCACTGGATACTGAGGCTTGTACAGACTCTGCCCCATCTTCTGTCTCCATCTTTGTGGAAAAGAGAAAATGGTGAAGTTACAACTTTGTAGGGGGATGCATCTTCCCCAGAGAGCAGTGTCTTCAGGGACTGGAGTCTGGTGGAGTATTAGCCAGAAAAAGAGATTTAAAATAGAAAAATAAAATAAAGCTCTGCTGTTAACCTCAAGCATCATAAGTGAAAACCAGCTACTGTCTATTTAGAGTGGGAAGTTCAGATGCAGCTTTTGTATTCTTCAACCAGCTCTTCCATTACCCGGTATTAGGAAAAGAGTTATTTTCCCTCCACTCAGTGCACACCTCCATCCCCCAGGCAAACTCTGCCATACATTTTAGATGTTCCAGGTAGTTGCACCAGGCATTGCCTCCAGCACCTTCCTCTGGCATCTGCCATACAGAGCACTGACAGAACACATCCAAAGTTCCTTATCTATCCTAATATTGATAGACTAGAAAAGACTGCTGACTTACCTCAACACCCAGAACTTTGAGTATGTCACATTTGCACATTGGGCACGTCCGGTGTTCTAAAAGCCAAGGGTCAATACAGTTCTTGTGGAAAAGATGGCTGGTGGAGGAAATAAACAAGTTAGGTTTTACATCAGAAAAGATGTCTGTGCAGCAGCACCTAGGTTTATTTACAAACACTAAGAATTCATTTATTCTAGAACTGTCTTACTTTGCCAGAAGTTACAGTTGAAGGTTACAGTTAGTTGCATGGTCTCAGCCCGTAGCTGTTTTATTAGTTTCTCTACACAACTTGTAGAACAGATAATGCTGAAATTTTAACATCAGTCTTAAGCGTGGGGTTTTTGTTTTTAAAATCACTATACAATGGATTTCCACATGATACTTTAAATAAGACAAATATTGACACCTCAACCTTAGCTTTTAAGTCAACTTTGTTGTGAAGACACAGAAATAAATAGCACCCATTTCTGTTAAACCTATAGAGAAAACAATCTCACCAAGTGATGTTCTCAGGATAAACGACACGCCCACACATCTACCTTGCCTATGCAGTCAGCCTGTATTCCACGTGGATATTTGGCAGGCTGCATACGCAAGAAATTAAACATAGTTCAGCCATTCCAGATGCAAATGTGTGCTTCCATGAAAGTGCTCAGTTCCACAACGGGTGTGATTTAGGACACAAATTCAGGAAGATTACTTGAAATCCTGTAACCTGCCTGTTCCTTCTGCCTGAATAGAAATAGCAAGGCACTGCTCAGTGTTAGTCACCACTCTATTACTAGACAAGTGAAGAGTTTGCCACGTTTGGTGTTCAGTGTCCTACAGCCAAGCACGATACTGAATTCTCCAATTAAGCCCATGTAATCAGCACCTCCTCCAGCTGCACCAAGGAAGTCTGAAACTTCCTCAACGCATGGTGATTCTGAGAAGTTGTACTGAAGCCTGGTGTACCTCTGCTACTGTAAATGCCTACAGTTTGACTGTCTGGACAAGAATGCCTTCTGCAAACACATACACCCCAGATATATAGATACCACTGAAGTGACTCAGAAGCATTCAATCGCTTGTTTCTTTTACGGATACAGTCAAATGCTTTCAACATGGAGTGCCTCTGCGCTGAGGCTGACCACCAACATCAAGGACATTCTTGCAGTAAATAACAGTTTATAATTCACGTGAGAGTTTAATATGGTTGATATTGGCAGAGATCATCAAGCAGACACGGTCATGTTGAGCTAGTCCCTATTACAGCCAAATTTGGGCCAAAGAGGAAGGTGACATCACAAATATTTAAAAGCAGCCTCAGAGCAAAACACAGTACAACAAATTGATGTGTAAAGAATACACCAAGTCATTCTCGTCTGAATCCAGTAAGTCATGCTTTGTTTTGCAAGTTCACATCAAGGTTAGGAAGCTTTACAGGGAACTAACATGAGAAGTCAGCTCTTCTATCAGCTCTAGGTATCTAAAGCCTGTCTAAATGTCTCTGTACTCATGGAACTTATTTCATTAATGTACAGAACTACTCACTAGCACAAACCTGGTAAGACAAGTGAATAACCGTTAATACGCTCCTGAAAGCTTATTCTGTTTTGTTTCATTCTAAACTACTAAGCATTCGATCAAGGAAGTTTGCTGATAGCACCTGACCAGGACAGCCTCTTGACGCTGAGCCAGCTGGGAAGCCCTACTGCTGGTAAACAGGGAGCTTTCGCAAAGCTGTAACCTTGTGCAAAGGTAAGGCCAGCTCAGGTTTAACAGTGTTTGAGAGATAACACTGCCTAGAACACAACAGCTGCAGATTTTTTCCATTCTTCAGAATTAGACTTTTCCCATGTCAAAACTTTTCCAGGTGCTTTTGCATAACCCTCCCCGTGTAAAAGCAGTCTTTCCATAAAAAATTCATGCGGTTCACACAGCATTTAACTTGAGCACTCTTGTAGCTCTCTGATTCTAGAAGCTTTGCTGCAGCAGTCCTGTTCAGCAGGCACACAGAACAAGTTTCCATAAACCCTGAGATGGCTTCATTGCTCAGCTTAGGAACAATCAAATTACAATACTAGTGGTGTATCAGGCTTCCATAGGAGCACAATGGGATACAATGGGAGAGAATTCTAGAAGAACAAACTGCTATAGCACTATTTTGGTCTTTATTTCAGATAAGGCATGCAAAACTATTAGTATTTTCTTCTAAATCACAAAAGTTAGCACGGTTTAATGAGTTTAGGTTATACAAGACTGACATCCGTGACCCTCTCAGTAACCAACAGATTAAGTGATAAGAAGTAGGCTTAGTTGCACCAGTTATCCACAATTTTGATGTACAATTTTTATATGCCAGCAAAGGAAGAAATCTTTAAAAAGCCCCGGAATCGTTTGGAGAGGCTCCATGGTTGGCCAAGATGTACAGGGGGAGGCACGAACACAGACTACAGGCATGCATTTACAGCTCCTGCAGTCTGAAACACTACTTGACAGAGACTCAAAAATTCTTGCTCTGCAACAATTTGATTGAAGCTTGATCAGCTTCATTAACACAGCAGGAGGAACAACCAGTAGAGGCATGCTTTACTATTTTGGATTAAGGGGCAGCTCGAAAGACAACTTACTTGCAAGTTAGGATACGCACTACTTCGTTCGGCTTGTACAGCTCAATGCACACAGCACAGCTATCTCCATCGGGACCAGTTTCCTAAAGCAGAGAAATCAGTTTATGGCATTAATCAACCTTGAAAGCTTCCTCTGAACTGCAGTGAAATTTACTGCAGACATAGGGGTCTAGCTGAAGTAATCCAAAATAGCTCCTATCCATAATCTTACAAACACATTTTATTGCTTACTTATAGTAAAGCTGACGTTTGATCAGAAGCACAGAAAGTTTCATCCCATGGTTTAGAAACACAGCTGCAAACCATCACTGGAGTATTTCATGCAAGACTGTAGCGGTTTAGAAAGTATACCTCCAGTTTTAGCTACAAAAGGAATATCCAGTGAAGCTGCTGAGAGGTACTGCTTCACTTTTAAGCATCCGTGCCAGAAAATTAGGACCTTTCAATACAATAAGACTACAGGTAAGATGTAAAAATATAAATATACACACACATATATATAGCGATTGGTAAGTACGTGCAGATTTGGAAGAGTTGTATCCCTGAAAACAACTTGGTCTGAAAGAGGAATAGGCAGTTAGAGGCTCCAAGAGGCTTCTGCGCTCCGTTCCAGCAGGAAGGAGCAAGGCTCAGGTTCTGTGTGAAGGGCATGCCAGAAAGCCGAGGAGCCAGACATACCTTGTCCTCCTGCGTCAGGGTGCGCAGCTGTAACTGTCCGATGGCCTTCTTAGCCTTGGCCTTCAGTAGTCGCTGTAACAGGAAGCAGCCCTGGTTAAACACAGTTATTTTCCTTGCTAGTGGTGGCTACCAACACTTACTGTGGTGCCTAATGCAAGCAGGCACCAGTTTCTTCATAACCCAGATATTATCAAAACAAGCTAAGTAAGCATGACCACGCTATTTAGGCAAAACATGAAACAAGTTTCAGGACATACTCATGTGGTTACTGACTCCAGATGACACACCAACAGAACATTTGCATATGCCTTGGTTTTACCTACTCTTCTCATAAAACACAGGAGTTTCACGGGTTTCTTCTTTTAGAAATTGTAAGATAATACCTTGATCAGATTAGATCTAGCCAAAATAAACAGAAACCTTTAAACTGGTCCAGAAGGCTGAACAGCAAGTCCAACAACCAGTCCTGCACAGACTCACACCATGATGAAGGGAAAGGAGGGGTTCCTGGCCCCGCAGCTCAGCTCCCACCAGCGTGCCCTGAGCAAGGCCCCTGCCACGGCTGCTGCAGGGCACGCAGACAGCTCAGGAGCCAGCAGCCCCCTGGCACCGACCGCTCCCGTCAGGTGCAACAATGCAGTTCTATCAGTATGAGTTCAAAGAAACATGCACACACACCCTCAGAGAAAATCGAGTCAGAGCTATTTTTCCCTATTTCCATCCCACGTGAAACAAATCAAGACCAGCCCCAGGTGGTCTGCAAGACAGCTTTCATGAGAGCAGAGGAGAAGCTGCATTGCCCTCCTTGCCATTTGCTGGCTGCTCTCAGGATACCAAGGCAGAGATGAGCAGCAGCAGCCCAGCTTGCCTGGCAACTGTTGCTGTCCAGCTGTCAGTGCAAAGCATTTAATTAGCACATGAGCCAACACCTCTGTTTAAAGGTCACAGGTTGGTGCTGCTCCACCATCACCAAGAACTGACTGTCCTCCCCAGTGCGCTCCCTGCCTCAGGACACTGAGGTTATCAGACAGCTTTGGCACTGCTGTCCCAACCCAAAATCCGCTTCCAGATTCAGCTGCTCACTGCCAGTAGCACTGTGCTGTTAGCCTTCCAGCACTACTTCCCTTTATGCATTTTACTGCAGTTACAAGAAGCTTTTTGGGGATGAAAGTGCAAGGCGAGTGGCAGAAGTACAGAAGGGAGAAACTGGTGATGGACTACTCATGATACCTAACAAACTCAAATTGGTAATTCAAGACTGCATAAAATTCTCTGTGCTGAAATAGTTAATGGCAAACAAGTTGATTTAGATGGTCTGCTGCAATCCTATCCCCCAGTTTTGATGCAGCCAAACTTACTGATATACAGTGTTGTCTTGGGCTTCTAGCATATAGCATCAACATGCATGCCTTTAGAAGCTTAACAGGTAACAGCTGTAACAATTATTAAGAAAGAGATCCATACGATCACAGAATCATAGAATGGTTCAGGTTGGAAGGGACCGTAGAGATCATCTTGTTCAAATCCTAAGGCGAAAGATGCAAGCAGGTGTATTTTATTTATTAAGAACAAGAACAGGTCGAGTTTTCTTCCAAAAAGCTTGTGAAGTTCTTCTGCTGAAGACACCAGCATAAGTGTCCGTATGCCACTGCAGAATTATGCTCCCCTTGTCAGTGCTGCAGACAGAGGCTGCAAGGAAGCAGCTGCACGTCTCTGAAAACCCTGAGGCCCCTAGAAGTTTCAGTAACAAGATGCAGCGCTATCAACAGACCAGGAATGCAGCCATGTGTACCTGCCTTACAGGGACTTGTTATAAATGGAGAACAAAATCATGGAGGAGCACACTCCCTGGAGTAGTATCTAATCCACACATCTCATGTCAGGCCAAGCATATTGACAGGACCCAACTGGCTGCAGAAGCTCTGCTGGCAAACAACGACGTGTAAATGTACTCAATTGGCTGTACGATTAATAATTTACTGAAGGAATATTTTAGGTTTTGCCTAGGCACAAGTTTAATTGCTGTTCTTGAAATGCACCAATGGCAAAGTCACCTTCAACATTGATTTTGTAAGTACAGCAGAGCATGGCTCCAGGGGGATGGAGAAAAGTTGCAAGAGGAAGCTTTTATTGAGCAGCCTACCAGCAGACCCAGGATACTCAAGCCTGGGATGCCAGTATTTTTGAAGCCAAGTTTTTGGAACAAACGTTAAATGTTAATGACTTTTGAAGTGTCAACCCTGCAGCTCTTTGGAAGACGGAGGGCAGGAAAAAACTGACTAGGCTGAGGCAAGAAAAAGGGAAAAGAATCAAGATATTACAGGACAGGTCAGGTCCTGGCTGCTATCCAGGCTCTGGCACGCTGAAGTAGAAAGGCACCTAACTGGGAAAGGTGGGCGTGCTATTTAGCCCCCAGTTTTCCCCAGTCCCACAGCCAGCCTCACCTCCAGCCCTCTGCGCACCCCTGCGAGCACTGCCACGGCAGCACAGACCAGCAAGCTCTAAGGAGGCGAGGAACTCCTGCTTTTCTCTTGTAAGCACAGGAAGTTCTCCCCCATAGATAGCTACTGCCACAAAAGTAGTTCTGAACTGTGGCAAGTCAAGCAACTCACCTCCTCCAGAGCCATTAATTAGGTCAGTTCCCAGCTGCAACACCTATGAACTTATGAAATCAATGCAAGTGAAGACTGCAGCTCAAATAAGAAACCAGGCCACAGATTAACATCCCTGGTCATTTTGCATTATTAAGAAAGGTTAATATATTGAGGAACTGAGTTCATCACTACGCCACTGACTAGAAAGGTAGCAAGCAACCCAGCACACTGCCCTTCCCTTCTTTTTTCTACCTTTGTGCTCACAGACCTCATGATGCACCAACAGACCACAGAGGCGGCCACTTGCCTTTCAAGTCCAGAAGAAAATACAGAGTCAGATAAAAAACAGGTGGTTGTGAACCAACTAGTTAAGCTGTTTATGAGAAAATGCTAATCCATTTCACCTTGCAATTAGGATCGATGTGTTATTAAACTAATGCTTTCACTTGGACCTGGGAGAGCATGACTGGCTCTTCTCAATAGTCACTCAATTTTAAAAGAAAATCACACAGGACTTGTATACAGCTCCTGCTCAAGCTGAGCGAGAGACAGAGCTGCTGCCTTCAAGAAATGTCTGCTGGAGAGAACACATCTAAGACCTGGTTTATACATGACCAAACCTAACAGAAGCATTTCTTTGCCAGAAAGAGCAGGCAGCCATACCAAGAAGGACAGAAACTCTGCTAGCAAGTGGTGAAGCTTAAATGCACTCAACAGCCTAGCTGCCTGTTAAACAGGAAATGGCTTCTGAAAGCACTGGGCTCTGAAGACTTCTCAGGACAAGTCAAATGAAAGGAAAAACATACTGCCAATATGGTAAATACCTTGGAACCACCCAGTTCAAGCACGATGCTTCTGCTCCAACTCCTAGCAAGCAAGTGGGATACAAGTGGCATTCCAGAACCTGAAGATACTAGAGACAGGCCATGGAGCACGACCATCACGTCTTGTCATTAGCTCACCAGGGCGCTCTGTAGAGCGATTGAAGAGTTCCTTTTGGTTCAAGTGATAAAGTAGAATCTCACAGGGAAGGTCAAACATGAGACACATGCTATGAGAAAACAGATCTCTCTACCAGCGTTACATTCACAACTTCTATTTAGGTCTGAAAAAGGCAAAAATTTGTAATTACTACCAAAACACATTACTGTATCCTAAAGGCACTTCACAGAAGTATAACCCTTAGACATCTGGGATAGGGAAGCAAAACACCCTTTACTCCACCAAACAACAGACTAAAGTCCAGCCAGTCAGAGTTTCCAAAGGGCTGAATGATGACAATCACGTTACACACGTAGCATGCAAGCTGATAAGTTGATTAATATTCATCATTTCAAAGTCTCTATTTTGAGACTACATCCTCTGAAATACAGACACACTCTGAAAGTGCAGTTAGCTGGTTAACAGAGAACGCAGCAGAGCCTCCTTTTTACTAGTTCCTCTTTGCTAACAAGAACTTTGTTATTCTTTGCTTATCTTATCCCTGTGAGGTTAGTTTTTAGATGCCTTGGTACAAAAACAATTGAAGAAAAAAAAAACAATTTAGAATTGAGTTTCACTTTTACAAAGTAGTACATTTATTCCACGATGGCAGAAAAGCTTTCTTTGATTCTTGTACTTTATAAAGCACCTTAAGGCTCCTTAATTTCAGGTCAGCTGAAATCATGCGGAACTGGCATGTCATTTGTCAATGTTCTTTTTCAATCTAAAGTAAATTCGGTGTGTACACAGAGCCCAAGATAGAAACAGTTTGTGAAGGTGCAAGCCAAACCAACTGGATTTTCCCAGAGCTGTCTACCACCAAGGCATTAATAGCATCTACAGCTCTTTGAAAGCCAGAAAGCTCAGAACAAAGCTGGACTTCCAGAACTGCTCTGTTAAATACCTTCAAAGGAGGAAAGATTTTCTTATGATTGGATTATCAGTGTCTTTTTGCAGACCAGCTTCTAGCGCAGCCACGCCTGCTAGGACTGGAACAGAGTTCTCTCACTGGGGTAGTTCACAGGGATTGAGAGAGGAAATTCATCAGCAGGAGACAGTGTACCTCTGTCCACAGCCGTTACATAGAAAACTGCATGAAGACACAGGGCTCAATGGCATCTCTCACTGAAGTCACTCCCAAGACAACTGAGCGTGATATCCAGGAGCAGCAGCACGGCGTTCCACAGACAGCCAGCAACTCCCAGGACTGCTCTTCCAGCAATTCCTCTGTATCCTTGTGTTACTTACAGGCGTGGCGTGACATCAGAACACAGACAGGCCAGAACAAAGACTGTGCATCATCCACAAGACTATGCTTAAACAGGATCTCAGAACGTCAACTGGACTGAGCTAGGTGCTGCAGTTACCAGCAAGAGCCCAGCACCCAACAGCAGCCAAGTTCCCTGCAAACACTGCTGTAATTCACCCCAGCCCTTTTCCCTGCCAAGAACAACGGTTATGCACGTCAACATTTTGGAGAAGTCAGCCCTAAAATGTTACAGAAGCCCAAAACTGACCTAAGTTTCAACACATATGTTCAGCTCCTAGCTTCATCAAATCATTTTCAGAATGATGTTGCTCAAGGGGCCTGAAATTCTCAAGACAGCAGAGAAGCTCAGCAGGGCACGTGTTTCAACAGTAGGATGTTACTTCAACAGTTGGATGCAAGTATCCAACCACTGCTCCTAGACTGAAATGCTCACAGTGGGCTCGGTAACGCCTCTTCCTGCACAGTTCAAGTAGCTCCTGCAAGAAGCTGCAAAGAAGCACTGCAAATACCAAAGGTCTCCTTTGCAATGCAACTGAAAGGGAAACACTTTTATTTGCGCAACTCACATTGTGTTCCTGCTGCCATCCATCCCCTCTGACAGAAGCCATGCTAGTACTTAATTCCCACCTTTAAGGCTTCTACTTGATCCCTGAAGGAACAGGTACAAGGAGGGACTAAAGACAAAGCTGTGTGCATTAGTTGTATCAGCTGATCAGACAATTGCACAGAAGGGAGTTACTTGGAAACTTAACTCATTGCCTGCCTGGGGGTTAGAGAAAACACAACAGTGCCTTTTTCCAACACCTAATCGAGGCTGTCACCACAACTCTGAGGAAGCTTTCAGTTAGCAAGAAGCTTTCAGCAAGACGCAGTCTCCCAGCTCGTGGTCCACAGAAAAGCAGCAGAAGTCACACACCATTCTGCAGACACATTTGCAGTCGTGTCTCACATTGCAGCTAGTACATAGGCAGTGCTACATGGGAAGTGTGAAGGTTAGCTAAAAGCAGTTCAGCTCTCACCTCCTCCAGTGCTTCAGCATTATTGCTGCACTGCAGTTCAGGAAGTAGAACTTGCAGGAGAAAGTTGGCTAAGCACGACCAGTTGCACTCTCTAGATGCAACCTGATAGGTGACTTCTTGCTATTTCTTTGAAAAGTTTTTAGCTGTTCAAGAAATATCTTCCTTAGCTCACACTCTCCTTCCTTTGGAAGGAAGGAATTCAGCGATCTTGGTGCTCAAGCACTATTTCAGCCTTGTAACCCACAGCATGGTGGCTCAGGGGGATAACAAGTGATGGTAAACAGAGACAGGAGAAACTGACCTGTTTCCTGGACTGGGCCCTTGTGATCCTGAATCTCCGAGCGGAATAAAAAATAAAGTAGCCCACAGTTGCTGCTGTGACAATGAAAAATGACACCGAGACGAAGAAGATGGAGAAGTGATTCATCCATGGACCATGCTTTTTCCCCACTTCAATAACCATTGTCACTTTAAGGCCACTCTCAATCCGGCGCAAGATCTCCATGCCTTTCAGGTTGCCGATCATAATTGCAACGATGCTTCCTGCACCTGCAAGAGAGAAACAGAATCCATGCTCAGTTCCCAGGTGCTGGATCACAGTCATCATCCTAGAGGCTCTAGTTCAAGTGCCAAAGAACAGACTGGAGAGTTTCTAACTGGCGTCTGCAGGCTTAATATGGCTGGTGGAAGCAGTGCTGTCTCCTTGTACTTGTTCAGCCAAACCAGTATGTCTGATTACCTACGAGCTGCACAAGTGAACCACGCTTAGAAATCATTCCTCTCCATACACTCCTCACTCCCATATGGGACAATCATCATCATTATGTTAGATGCGACACTTTGGCAATTTGCACTTTAACATGCCTTTGAGCTGCACAAAGTTAGAAAGCAATCCTCCACTCAGCAGGGTCAGCTGCTGGGGTGCTGCCCAGATGCCAGGCACAGAGCTGGTAGCTCAGGGAGACTTCTGCCTGCCTCCCTCCCTGCTCTGCTACTTCTCAACACCTCTGCCCTAGATTTGACAGCACTGTTGAGTGCTCACCCAGACACTGAACCACCAAAGGTATAGATCAAAGCTATGTTTATTTATTTTCAGAAACAATTGAGAAGCATTGGAGTAAAATCTGGTGGCAACTGCAAATGCTGTGGGTTTCTAATGCAAATTCAGAGACAATATGGAAGGGCATTTGCCTTTTGAACACTCAGCAGCAGACTCCATCCAGACTGTAACACCAGTTTTTGTTTCCAAGCCAGTCAGAGGGACCGAGGAGTTTTACGGTCAGAAGAAATTTCAAGCAGCCTTGGTCACCAGACATTGACTTGAACAAAGCTGCTTTCATTTCAAGTGACAAGCAAGTGCTGAGAGCACTTCATACTATTTGTGGGAACTTCAGGTAGTCCCAATACAAGTAAGTTCTTAGGGGAAAAAAGGGAGATGAGGAAGCTGACACTGGTCTCTCACTAAACCAAATGCAACAAAAGTAGCCTCAAAGACCAGCCAGCAAGGAGTCCCACTGCACTGAGCCACAAGCGGCACAACATCCTCCATAGATACCGCACCTGAAGGAGCACAGGCTGTTACAGAAGTGCTATTTTTAGCTAACCTCCCAGCCAAACCAATTTTATTGTGGAGATCAATTTTTTTCTCCATTAAGAGAAATCTCATCCAACTTGCAGCTATCCAAACTGCCACTGGTGTTAAACCACAAAGGCTCTCATTTGAGAAAGCGCTTATTAATTTTCAAGCTTGCTCATATAATGCCTTTGATCCAAGATGTCTAAGCATGATGTCTAGCAATTTTTCCCAGTGTGACTGAACTAATCTTTTATTCAGAAAGCTCCTTGTAATGAAAGTACATCTCAGAGCAGAGGGGAAACACGAGGCAGCCAGACTGCACCTACCATCCTTTATGATGAGCTGGGATTTATATGCCAGTTATAAAATGAGCTCAAGGCAGCTGATAGGAGAAAGCCAAGAATTAGGTACAGGATCAGGTCAGAAGCTGAGACTTTTTCCTTTCATGAGCATAGAGGAAAGGGTGGGAGAACAGGTTGTGACAGCAAAATAGAAAGCCTGCCAAAGAGCTTGTTCTACCTTCTGGCTCACCAGTCAAATATAGCTTGTGGTTAAGTGCAATCCAACACTCAGCATAGGGATTCCTGTTAATGAAATGTCACCATCAGCCTGCAACACCATGTCAACTACTGAGCCACCAGCAGTGATGAAGTTTTACACCCTTTAAAAATAAAATAAAAATAAAAATAAAAATAAAAAAAACACAACTTCCATTTAAGTTTCAGGGTAATGGGTTCACCAGGATGTCATCAGGAGACGATATTCTCTCCTGGCACTTTTTTCCCCCCACCCTCAGATTTCTCACAATTTCAGTGGTTTTGGATCAACACATGCAAGCAGTCACCTGGCAGAGTTCAGCTCCCTGACTGCGGCCACTGAAGGAAGGAAGCCCAGGCAGCTGCCTTCCGCTCCTCCTCATTCATTCAAGCACATTCTCTGCATGCCCTGAGCTGCTGGCCTGTTTTCCTGCCATCAGTGCAACACATTAATGCTGATTCACACCTGTGGAGGTGGAGGAAGGGAGACATTGCTTTGTGAATGAGCAAACTGGTGGTGTGCTGAGGTCGGAATTCAGACCTTAGGCAAGGCAGCTGCGGCAGCAGTCACAGATTTTCACCAGCAGTGAAGAGAACACAGCTCATAAGTAAGAGCTTTGACACTGCAGGAACATGAGCAAAATTGAGAGGGTGGTCATGTCCACCAGCACCTGTACTGCTGCCCCTTAGGGCCAGCCCCCCCGGCACGTATCAGTGCCCAACACAGCCACCTTCTCCTGCCGAGAGGGCCTTCAGCAATGCCCCATCAGCCCGAAGCTAAGCTAGAAGCCCAGAGCCCCCGTTCAGACTGCTGCTGCACTGCCAGAATAAAAGCAGCAGGGACAACCCCCACGCAGCGCTCCTCGAGCTGCTGAAGGATCCCATCATGGCAGGTACTGCAGCGTTACTGCAGCCGGGAAACTGCCAGCCTGGCGGAGGTTCTGACAGCACTTGGACATTTTAATGGCCATGAGCTATTTGAGGGGACACCTGAAAAGGCACCTCAAGCACAGCTGCTGCCCCAAACTGTCAGCTTTCTTCCAGACTCCAGCAAAGCAAGAGGAAAGTCAAACACTTGCGCACAGCAAAAAAAGACACAGCAACTCAAAATTCTAGCCTAGGAGTCAGCTCTTGAGATTCGGGCAAGGCTTTCTGTAACAGTTTTTAAGGGAAGTTAGAAAGTGAGATTAAGCTGCTGCCTGTTGAGCTAATAATAGGTCATTGCTAAACAGAAGCAAAACCTGTTTAGTTAAACATTTCCCAGTCTCTCTCCTTTTCCATCTCCTTTGAAACTGGAGAGGGAAAGTTTTTCAAGTCTTCAGACAAATACAATCTCCCTTTGTAGGCCTGGAGATTTGCAGAAGGTTCCTCCCAAACGATAACGCAGCACGATGGTCAAGATCTGGAAGATGCTGTTTTGCAGACAGAGGTTGGCACAGCCAAAACACAAGAATTAAAGGGTTTGTTGGGGTGGGAGGAGAAGAGCTGGGACACAAACACACTTGGCACACAAGGAGAGTATATGACCAGGGATCAAAGTTTTACCTTCCTGTATCAGGTTTACTTTGATGCAGAGTGGAGTTTCATCTATTTATACCAATATAAATAAATACCTATATTAAACTCTGCCTTGCAAAGACCTTACTTGCTCTGCCCTTCACTCCTGCCTCGTGCTACCCTGTAAGCAGGAAGTTACAGGTCTGGCAATTCAGCAGAGACGTTCAGCATGCAAGATGTGCACAGAACCAGCAGCACTAACTTTCGCACAGCAAACACACCTGCTTTTTCACAGCAAGGGGATTAACGTCACCCAGTGCTACTCCTGGGTATGCTCCAGGTAGGTCAGCTCTGAAGCACTGCTAATGGTGCTGGGGCTCCATGGCATGTGCCAAGGCAACGCCTGCACGACAGATCGATGCCAGGGCACAGCACTGATGCCCCTACAGTCCCCATACCTTGCATGGCTAACATCAGACTCTCCTCTCACAGCAGCAGCAGTTCTGCAGAGTTGTCATAGTGTGCTCAGGGTCAAAACTGCAAGCTGATTCCCAGAAGACAGGGTTTTCAGGCTTGTAGTATTTTTTCCTCTGCACCCGTTCAGGCAAAGGAATGAGAAGCCCTAGCAGAGGAACTGCCTCCTTCCCAGGCACATTGTGAGCACAACTGCAACTTTTAGGAACACCAAAAGCAGGTTTCTCTGGGCATTAGTGACATTGCTCTTTTTTTCTTTCAATGAAGAGAGAAGTGGTTTTCACAGATCTTGGTCATTTATGATCAGTAAGGAGCACTCCTCACCTCTCCATTGGGGCCTGCTGAGCTGTTCTCCCTCTAAGGCAGCTGCAGCGCAGCCTCCCAGTGGGCTGGGGGCTCACCAAGGGAGATGGAGGTGCATGTTAAGTAGTGCACTAAGTATCCCAGTAACTCCAGACTGTACAACAAAGTTTTCTGTCCAGCCCCCAAGTTCACTCCCAGTAAAGCCTTCCTATGACAAGGAAAATAAAAGATTAGAAAGAAGCTCCCGCAGCACTCCAGGTGGAAGGAATATGACAGGATAAGACCTAGAAGCCCACAGACCACAGTGTCAGCACAGAGACTTGGGGGAAGTTCTGTCCACAAGAGACCCAGCAGTGCTGACCCAGCTGCTGTAGTTTCAGACCTTTGCTTTTTCATTTCAGATCTGAAAGGAAAGAGAGAGAACTTTTCTGCCCCTGAGTTGCTCAATGTAACTTCTGTATCGTGCATTTCACAGCACGTATTTAAAACAAAGGAAGCACAACAAGGGAGAGGAGGAAAGCAAGCCTGTGGTAAATTAAATCTATGGGGAAACTGCTCGAGACAGATTTAGTTTAAATCCTGACCACCTCTAAGGCTCCCGTGGTTTGGGGCTGGACTCCAGTGATTCACACATCTCTCGCCGTATGGTGAAGCGCAGAGGAAGAGCTGGAGACCACCTTCCCCCGGTGGTGACTGCACTGACGCACACTAGGGAAGAGCTGGGCTTTGTTCATTCTGTTAGCCCAAATGACTCAAACCTGCTTTCCTGCTTCCTCCAAGGCCCCTGAGCTCCGGGTGCGTGCAGCTCTCCTCTCTGCCCGTGGCTCTGCAGGGCAGCAGAGGCGATGGCAGAGCCTGGGCAGGGGCAGGCACAGGCAGAAGCAGAGCAACGGGCTCTTGAAGCAAACGAGTTGCCGTGTGAGCAGAACAACCAACAACATGGTGCTGTGTTCCCCGTGTCCCTGCACCGCCTCTGACTCCACATGGGTAACGTTCAGCTTTTCTCCCTCCCTGCCCCTACGATTTCACCACTGCTCCCGGCACAAGCTGAGGAGTCCTTTTTGCTTCCTTGTTCCTTGGAACACCCAGCCTCGCTTTCTCGCCAGCGGGCCTCTCACCGGGCAGGGGCAGCGGGGGCCGGCCCAAAGGCTGTGCGGCTGCCTGGCCTCAGGCCTCGGTCTGCAGGCCTGGCGGGCATCGCTCCTCCCAGCGGCTGCTGGGCCAGAGGCCTGTGGGAAGCTCCTCCCGAACGCACCCTGTTCCGTTCCGTTGGGCGGTCAGCACCGACAGCGGGGAGGCGGCTGAGGGGAGCAGGAGGTGGGGGCAGAGGGGACAGGAAGGACGGAAAGGAAAACGACATGACTGAGGAGCACGACTTTTGAAAACCAAGAAGAATCAGCTGCAGATCTTGGAGCTGATCTAAGCAGCAGCTGATCAGGGACTGCCAGAACGCATTTTGGACCCAAGTTTCACCAAGACATTTTGGGAAGAGTTCTGTGTAAGGACTGCTCTGAAAGTAACGCCTCCTATGTCATGACGTCAGCCAACGTTTGGTGCGGCACACATTGGGCTCTAACACGCCAGAAACCAGCACAGAGCCCCACGGGGCTCTGAAGCTCAGGCAGAAGCTGGGTAACTTCCCACCACCACACGCGGCCGCCTCCTCCCTACAGCTGACTTGAACACAGCACGGCTGCTGCTCTCCAGCGTCTCCCATCACAGACCATTCCACCTCAGAGAAATAATTAACACTCTCTCTGTGCAGCACTTCAGAGGAACGCTGACAGCTGCCGGCTTGCAGGAGACCTGGGGCGGCTTTCTGAAGCGAGTGAGGAGCTCCAGCTGTCTGACAGCCCCGCGTGCCATCGGAGCCAGCCCAGGAGCCGCAACGCCTCTCGCCCAGCCTCCCTCACGCTTGGCTTCTCATCTTGCTCACACACAGCCTGTCACTGGAACTGCTCTGCAGTGCTCACACGTGCACTAAACCAACCAAATGCAGCTCAGATCAGCTCACGAAAGCCCCTTTCATTTCGGTCCAGAGGCAGACGCGTCACCTGGGGCGAGTTCAGTAGATCTCCAAGGGCAGCTTTTTGTGGACAGCAAAGAGAGGTGACAGGGCTGGGCCCCTCCCCGCTTTCCAAGACCAGGCTGCAGCGCAGCGCGAAGGGGCCTCCCCTCCGGCAGGGAGCCCAGCTGCAGCCGCTGCCATGCAGCGTCTGAAGAAGGCACCTGTTTGGCAGGCGTCTTGAAGAAAGAAGGTGTAGAAAACCAGGGGTGATGGGGCTGCTCCGAAAGTAATGCCTCCCGTTTTGCGATGCTGCCCCCGGTGCCAGAGGTGGATGTTGGTGGGATGGCAGCAGAGCTGAACCTTCCCCCCCATCTCCCGTCCCATGCTGTGGCCGTGTGACAGATGGCAGCAGAGGGGCACTCTGACCCCATGGCCTCTGACATGGGCGTGCGGATGGAGCGAAGGGGGGAACTGAATTCCTCCGTGGGGAAACAATGGCACCCACTGACATTCATGGGCGCTGCTGAACGCTGCTGGAGCCCAACCAGTGGCTGTGAGCACAGGGAGGGGTGGGGGTGCCTGCCAGCAGTGGCGACAGCAACATCAAAGACAACCCACATTCCAGACAGCCATGCAGATTGTTACGAGTGCAGCATGCAGCTCTTGTTCATCACTAGCAAAAATGCAGAGCTAATGTTGGTGACTGCACTGAAAAAGAGTGTTCTGTAGCTGAGGATTCACTCCATCAAAGTGTTATTGTGCTCTTTGTATCTGTTATAGTTTCCATGGAAATAAATAGGAGGCATTACTTTTGAAACAACCTATGTATCTCAGAACAAGGCAAAAAGTGAAGATGCCACACACACGAGCAACAAAACTTCAGATTAAGTCATGTTTTTTAAGACACGCTTTTCCCCTTCAAACATCTGAAGTCTTGCACCACGTCTGAGGGCAGCGCAGCGAACCCCCAGCAGTTTCAGCATTACCTCACCCTGGCCAGAACGGCCTTGTGCAACCAACGCATCCCTGCAGCACGGCCCCGCTGCACCCAGCCCACAGCCGGCATAGCGGGCACCGCTCAGCCCAGCAGCAGCCGGCACCACACCTTCCTTAGGGCTCAACTGCTGAACATGCAAGGGATGCAGCTCCACGGAAGGAATGCAAACAGTGCTGTACAGCTATCTGAATTATCCTGCCCTGTATAGAAAGTGGTTTCTGAGAGGCCAGTCACAGCCAGCTGACTGCAACTTGGTTGATACTGCAGTGGCAGAGCGAGTTTTTTAATTTAAAAAATAAAAATGAAGTATCACCTTTTTTTTGGTCTTAAAAAAAAAAATTAAGCAGCGATGCAGAAGACCAATGAACCGTTTTCTCCCAGTGGTTTAGGGGGACTAAGAAATGAGCACGCAATTATTAATGGATTTAAGGCTGCAGGTGTTCTGCTATAGCTGAGTAAGTTCTGCCAGAGAACTGCTACAGGACGAAAGATGGCATTTTTAAAGAGCGTGCACGATCTTGTGGAGAAATCTTCAGAGAGCGCACAAGAACTGTTCAAAGCACCATGGCAATAGCCCATCACCCCCTTCCCCAGCACCATAGAACCCCAGGTGACCACCAGTAAGCAGAACGAAAAGAGTTACTTTGGGTTTCCATTGCCTCACATGCTAAGAAGATGAGTCCTTCAACTCGGAAGTCTGCCTTTTGCTCAAGGGGGATGGAGACAGTGAGGTGACAGACAAATCCTGGGTTTGGGTGAGGTGGTGGCTGGGCCTTTTCGCTTTTATCTACGTGCACCTCTAACACAGAGGGTCAGAACTAGCTGTGCCTTCAGCCTGAGAGGAGCAGCCCTCCCCCAGCTTTCCTCAGCCACAGAGGCAGCCCTCCTTCCCGTGCCATGACCAGGCAGCCATCTCCAGTACCGCAGCAGCAAAGGCAGTGCCAGTCCGCTCTCCAAGCAGCCTCCTGCCATCTCAGCACAGCCACCTGTTCAGGCACGTGTGGAACGCTTTGCTACACTGTCTCAGGTTTAAGGAGTAGAACCCTTTGAATACTGCTTACTTCCCCGTACAGGAATAGTAAGAAATCGGGGATTTCTGGTGGCTGTCGAACAAGTCGGTACAAGTCCACGGTTACCCATTACAGCACAAGGGAAAGCTCACAGCATACATGCGCCGAGCCCCTACTCTGCACATGATGGAACTCTGAACACAGAAGCCATTGTCACCAGCACCATACCATGCTAGGGACACAAGATTCACACCGGTCCCAGAAGCACTGTCAAACCACAAATCTTGCTTGCTAGCTCTGCTTCAATAAATGCTACATTTACAAAAACAAATTACTGCTTTCAAGCACATGCAGAAGGCCAAGTGTTATCAGGAACGCACATCTGACCAGTCAGCACCGATCCCAGAAGCATTCCCACAGTCAGAGACATTGTTAGAGGAAATTTTATCCTCAGCCCTTTATTGCCATGCGATAAGCTCTCCCCTTCGCAAGGAGAAGGGTGACTGACCTGATATTCCAGGAGCAATTCCAGCCTAGGTAAAGTGACTTGTCCTCTCTAGTCCCTCCCCCTTCTACTCCTCCTTGGCTCTCTCCACCCCAAACGTTACCTGGCATCAAGAAAAAACACTCATTTCCAGGCTGCTCCTCAGTTATTTAAAGCAACAGCTTCTGATTAAATTATCTTTTTGCTCACACTATCACTTGAGCCTAATGAAATCCTCTTCTAGTTTGCATTACTCACCAGCCGGCACTACAGGAGATCTCATCACACAAGCCTTCCAAACTGCAGAGGTAAACACGCAACAGCAAGACACTTAAAAGGGTTGCAAAAATTGGCAGCAGTAGGCAGCCCCAGCCAAGGCTACAGAAATGAAGGTAAGCAAAGCGGCAGGAGCAATGCAGAGGAATGCAAAGACAGGGGAGCACCTTCAGCGATCTGGAGCATGGTGAGGACAGGAGGGAGGGGAAACGAGAAACCTCTGCTAAGAGACGGCTGCGTCAGGCAGAAGAAATGCCTGTTTCGGGAGCCCATGCCCACAGCACAGTCCCGGCCTGGAAATACAGGCCTCCTTCAGCCCGAGCAGCAGATGGTCCTCACCAACACTGCAGTCATTACTGGCACCGCACTGACTGGGAACAGTCACCCATTTGCCCAGGGAGACTGCCTGGTGAATGCTGTCCCCCAACCCAACACACAGCCATTGCTGCGGGCAAGGAAGGTTTCATCAGCAGGAAGTGGGGGAAACTTTCACCAAACAGGACGAAGCACACCAAGACTAAACACTGTTTTAAATAACATGAATTTCCATTGGTTCCCAGCGGGTACTGGAGCTGGAAACCAACCTGCATTCTATTTGGTTAAATAGCGCTGAAAGTGATCACTCACCAAGTGAGCCCAATAATCACCAGCCGTACCCATCTCACCCCACCCCCTCTGAGTCTTTAGGACTCTGACAAATGCTGCCAGGCCCTAAATCTTAGAAAATGAAATAATCCTTTAATGCAGCAGCCAAGACAGTGCCCTTCTTAAGGGCACCACACTGTGAAGAAGGCTGCCCTGCAGACCTCACGCATGCTTTTCGGTCAGAGGCACTGGCAAGACTGAACCACCACCTTTCAATCTAGCCAACAGCACTTGGAGCCCTCTGGAGAAACAGTCATCAACATTCCCTGGCGAAAATTCTTCAGCAGCGTTCTGCAGTTTTGATTTGGAAACTACATGGCTCACCCTCTTCAAACAAGATGAAGTCTGACACTAACATCCCCTGCTCTGAACATCCTGGGAGCAGCCCAGTGCTCTCTGGAAATGAGAGTCTGAGGCAGCTAACAACAAAACAGCGCAGGTCAGCGCAGCGTAAGCCAGGAGGCACCCGTCTGCAGGCAAAGAGCAGGCACGCTGGCAACAGCCGGGAAAGCCCTGCGCCCGACCACTGTTTGCTCGGCGGGGCATTCAGGGCTGGAGGCAAACAAGCAGTGTCATGGTTTCGGGGCTGCACGCCCTGCACAATGAAGCCTCTGCTGCCACAGCTGTCACTTGGGATTTTGATTCATCCTTTCACATTTCAGCAGCCCCGTAAAGCCAAAGAGCAAGGGCACTTAACAGACTAATTCCAGGCTATTTAAGCGTTGATGCCTACGCTGCACATTTTTCTGTGGCACAGAGGAACCTATACAAGGCCAAAAAGAGCAACGTCAGGGATGAGGCTGCCAGCAGCACAGCCCAGTCTGCTCCTCAGCTCCTCTCCTAGGTGCTCACAGACCTCAGCACTGTGGTCAGCCCCACCTATTGCATCCCCACAGACCCTGCAAGGCCGAGATTCAGGCCCTCAGCCAGACTCGGTGAATCACGTTCAGTTGTCTGAATGCCCCAATAGCTACAACATGAACTTCAAAGTAGGGAGCCAGGAGAAAACTGAGCACGGATGACGAAGTTGCAGTACAGACATACCAAACACCCGCCCTCAGACCCAGAGAGCAGCGAACCCCAAGCACTGCAGACTGCAACCACCACCCTGGATGCCCTCACTCACTGCAAAGCAGAGCCGAACACGACATTCACACAGCTTCAGCACAGCCCATCTTGAGATTTCCATTCTGCCTCAATCCTTTGCTTTAGCAGGACCAGTTTTACAGGTCACATCAGCCTTTCATGACAAAGATATAGCTTGTTTCTAAATATGCTTCACATAAAGTTCCTGCAAAGCACAATTACACTTTTTTGCTATATGCTATTTCCTCCAAATATATGACTGTTAGTCTTAACCTTTGTGGAATTCCTGCAGAACAAGTTAAGTGGCAGGGCTATGTATTTAACCCTCCTTTCCCTTTTCACCCGTGGATGCAGGTTTATAGACTCGAACCAGATTGCCAGCCTGAAACACACTGTCAGGGTTACAGCCTGAACGATTTAGCTGCGCTCTCCTCAGATAAGCCCTCTGCACATCAGGTGATGTTCTCCTCAAGGCCAGAGTAACATGACCAAAGAAACCAAACAAAACTATTGCAACAACTTCCCGAGCAGCAGGTAATCCTTCTTTACCAAATGCAGGGACATACCACCCAAGAACACTTTCCATCCTAACGTACCCTGACACCAGAGCCACCTAACAGCCTGCCTCTGTCTTAAGCCAAGGTCCACCTTCATAACAAACCAACTCTTACCACACATTTTTTCCACCCCCCCACCATTGCTGTTTTTCTCCAATCAAATGTCTTTTTCAGAAGGTCAATATAGATTACAGACAGATGCAATTATAGGCACAGAGCTGTACTTTGAAACCCTGATCAGCCTGCCACAGAGAGGTACCATCTTCTTAAAGCCAGCACAATTAAAACTCAAGTTTGCTAATTGATAAGGGTCGGTGCTTATAAAAGTACAAAGTAAATATCACTTTGGACTCCGTTAAATCCTTGACATTCTGCGTGTTAGAGAGGCTTACGCAGGATGTGACCACGTTTGATCTGGCTATTTGTGCTGCTGTTTTTATTGGGAGGGTTTACTTTTTTTTTTTTTTTTAAAACAAGTTGGCATACCATAAAGTTCCCACACAGAGCAATAAGGAATTCAGACTAAATATGTTGATTGCAAGAAAAGAAGCCTCTCAAGGCAGGGTGACAAGGCCACTTCAGCAAGGTACAGGCACAGCGAGGTCTCTGAGGAAGGAAGCCGCCCCAGAGCCCGCTCTGCCACCTGCGGAGGCAGCACGCCGGCCCTGCAGCCACCTTGCCCCCTGCCCCAGCCTCGCTGCCCCATGCTGCTCCCCGCTGCCTCAGCCTGCGGGCAGTGCTCGTCCTCCCGTGCTCTCACTGAGCGGTGCACAGTGGCCTAGTAAGAGCAGAAAGGAAGCCAGTGAGGAAACCCAGACTGTCAGCTGCTCGCCGTTACACAGCAGTTACAGAAGTGGCAGGAGTCACGGTCGCACAAGAACTGTTCTGCAGGGCTACTGCCACCTCCAGCGGAGCACCCGGTGCCAGCCTGGCGGCCCAAAGAGCAGACCCAGCCCCAAGTGCTGTTCAAAGGGCAATGCAACCAGCTCACCTCCTGCATCTGAGCTCAGCCTACGGTGCCGCACCTGTCGGCATCACACAAGGAACACCTTGCACCTCACAACCCCGGTGTGGCCATCCGCTCGGGGCACGCTCCCCCCTGCCCGCACCGTGCCCAGGGCCCACTGTGGCTGTCAGGCTGCGGGACAGCACAGGCCCAGGCCGCAGAGCAAGGCCCCCCAAGTTGCAGCAGGCACCGCAGGGGAACGGGAGCAGGGACTGGCAGCCAAGTGAGACAACAGAGATCTCAAGCACACAGAGAAAAGACAGGGAAAGCAGAACAGGAGAAAAAGAAATGGGCTAAAACAAAGGACGAGGAATAAAGGCAACAGCAGCAACAAGCTTGGCCCTGTAGCTATGCTCGGACATGTCAAGGAGGCACGCAGCTGCAACCAGCACTGTGACAGAAGCTGTCTTCTCCAGAAAGTCACTGTCCTGTTTGCCAGCAGTTCAGCTGGAAGTTTCAGCATGCCCTGGGGCCCGCCATGCAGAATGCCCAGGACAGCCAGCGGCACCCCGACATCAAACCCTCAGCAGAGGGCTGAGGACAGCAGGGCCGGGAGGGAGAGCTCTGCCCAGAGCAGCCCTGCAGCGAGCAGATGGCACATCTCAAGGAGCAGCTGCCAGCAGGATCAAGACGCCGTAGGCCTCCCAGCAGCCAGGATGATGGAGGGAGCAAAAGCAGAGACGTTCCCCTCACGAACAGCTTCAGCAGCAACTCGGTCAGCAGCACAGAGCTCTTCACAGCCGCTGGGTTACACAGGCACACAGCAGGCAGTGATGCTGCTGTCAGGGCAGTGGAAGGAACAATAGCCACATCCTGACAGCATTTCATAGAATGGTTGGGTTGGAAGGGGCCTCACAGCACCCCAGCCCCACCTCTGCCGTGGGCTGGGTGCCCCCAGCTCAGCTGCCCAGGGCCCATCCATGGCCTTGGGCACCTCCAGGGATGGGGCACCTCATGGTGCTGGAGTCTCACCCCCTCTGAGTAAAGACCTTCTGCCTAATATCTCACCCAGATCTCCCCTCTTTAGGTTTAAAGCCATCCCCCCTTGTTCTGTCACTGTCAGATCATGCAAGAAGCCGCTCTCCTCCTGTCTGTAAGCTCCCCTCAGGTACTGGGAGGCTGCAGCGAGGTCTACCAGAGCCTTCTCTCCTCCAGGCTGCACAGCCCCAGCTCTCAGCCTGCCCCATAGCAGAGGTGCTCCGGCCCTCTGAGCATCCTCATAGCCTCCTCTGGTCCCGCTCCAAGAGCTCCATCCATTTGTCAGCAGATGATTTGATTACACCAGGAAAGTTCTGCCTCGGAGGCAAGAGCCCAAGCAGACTCTAGGTTTTAAATTCTTAGAGTGGAGCACAGTCACGCAGCTCATTAAGGCTGCGCACAATGAGCCTCCAGAGGCAGCCACCGTTCCCTTAACGAGCATTCACCTCCACTCACAGGAACCCTCCCCAACCCTTGTGAGCGGTGCAGCTGCAAGCATACCATTGTTTTTCAGACCAGCCTAAGCTCTGGGACATGCTATTCGCTCTCACTGCGGAGTCACGATGGGGCAGGCAGGACGTGGACACGGCAGCGCTGGGCACGGCAACCAGGGGAAGCGCCTGACCTGCAGCCCCACTGCTGCCAGGAGCACACAGCTGAACACTGCTCCCGGGAAGCACCAGCCTGAAATGCAGCCAGAGCTCATTCTTCATTTGAACAACGGGCAGCCCCGAGGAGAAGAAAGAAAGAAAGAAAGAAAAAAGCAAAAAAGAACACACTCCTGGCAAGTAGGAGGCTTTCTAAAGCAGAAGAGAGGCTCTGCCATCAGCCTCTGCAAAATGGAAACAACCTTGAATAGCGCTTTCACTCATTCCCCTGTAAGTAATGTTTTGCTGGTGAAAAATTATTTACAGAAAATTGAAGCAGCCTTATACCCTGCCTGTTTTGGGGCTGGTTAGCATGCAGTACACAGGAAGAAACACAAGAAACGTGCCTATCTGGGGGCCCAAACACACCCTGTGGCCTTCACGGGCTGTACGGAAGGCCAGCACACCCCAACCCAGACAGAGCCAGCTCAGCACGCCGAAACCCAAACGAGCAGCGCCCGGGGATGCCGTTCCTCCCCATGCACACCCACAGGCTCGGGCGGCCGCCTGCCCCGCTCTCAGCCCTCGTTACTCATTAATCAGAAAGTTCAGCAACGGCAGCACCTCGACCGAGCCCAACTGCTGCCGGCAGACCGCTGCCGCGGGCCCCGCAAAGCCGAAGGGGCAGCCCCGGGGCTCGGCCCGAGGCCGGCACGGAGGGGCCGCCCGCCCGCCCGCCGCCCCTTGCCGCTCACCCGCGTGAGACATGGGCAGCACGTCGTTGCCGGTGCCGCGGTAGTTGTAGATGACGACGGCGGCAGCGCCGCGCTGGGCGGCCAGGCGGATCTTGTCGGCGAAGCTGCAGCCGCCGCCGCGCTGGATGAGGGCCACCCAGTCGGGGCCGGGGGGGGCCCCGCTGAAGTTGGTGAGGGCGCTGCAGGCGTTGAAGGCGTCGCGGCCGTCGGGCAGCACGAGCAGCCCCGCGGCCGCCTGCAGCGGCGAGTCCTGCCCGTAC
>WBMW01005943.1:64908-90972 GCA_013396635.1 Penelope pileata
CTCTGCTGCCCTGCAGAGCCACGGGCAGAGAGGAGAGCTGCACGCACCCGGAGCTCAGGGGCCTTGGAGGAAGCAGGAAAGCAGGTTTGAGTCATTTGGGCTAACAGAATGAACAAAGCCCAGCTCTTCCCTAGTGTGCGTCAGTGCAGTCACCACCGGGGGAAGGTGGTCTCCAGCTCTTCCTCTGCGCTTCACCATACGGCGAGAGATGTGTGAATCACTGGAGTCCAGCCCCAAACCACGGGAGCCTTACAGGTGGTCAGGATTTAAACTAAATCTGTCTCAAGCAGTTTCCCCTTAGCTGGTGATGCCCAGCCCCTTGCTTGGTGCTCCACAGCCTTGTTGGCTGTTATTGATCCAAGGATTTTCCACCATGGCTCCACCCTGGAGGGGAGCTGACTCTCACCAGCACACCCTGCAGTGTCCCCGGGGGGACCGTGCTGGCCAGGTTTCCATGGTTCCATTTCTCAGCTGATAAGAGAAGTCACACTGATAAGCGTCTCCTCACATTGCCTTTGCTGGCTGGTGAGCGACCAGGTGCTTCCGCCTCCGCACAGGGAGTCACTGGAGCAATTTTCCCCAGCAATAAGTGGAGGAATTGAGCCTGCATGACGAGAACCCTGGCTCAATGACCTCCCGAGGTCCCTTCCAACCCCTACAATTCTGTGATTCCGTGTGATTCGTGGAGGCATCTGGGCTGCTGCTGACGGAGCCATTGACTTCAGAAGGACTTGATGAAAAGGGAAGTTCATGGCATCTGCTCTGTGTTCGTGGCAGTTCATTTGTCGTCACCTGCTGGTCCCAAGCCTGGACGCAGCACCTGGCTTTTTCTATAGTAAGCGGAGAATCACCAAACCGAACGTCGTAAAACAGAAATTCCTCTGAAGATCAAATAAGCAACGATATTTCAGAGAGTTAAGATGGGAAATCTGAGCAAGATTTTATAGCAGCTTTCAAAATAAAAGCTGAAAGTCTATGATAGGCATCGCACCAGCGGCCCATGAGATCCTGTCTCACAGTGCTCCTGGTGTAAGAAAAGCCAGACTGCGAGTCGACAGAACGTCCTGGAACAAGATGGAAGGAAGCCCCGATCCACAACAGCTTCTTCCGGTCATTGTCGGGAGCACTGTTCTGTCCGGTGCGTGCACAAGCTGAGATACCTGCTTGGTCCATTCTGCCCGGAGGAAGTTCCTCGTGAGCCCTGGAGGCACCAGGCAGGGTGACGTTTCCCTCTCACCCAGCCTTACCAAAGCCCGTGGAGAAAACCCTTCAGAACTCCTTGACAGCGTCGTTTGGCTGTTATATGGGAATAGTACCCAGATGGCAGCAGTAATGATGTTTTCAGTCCTTTTTTTCTGTATACCTGTATCTTGTCTCCTATTTTGTAAATGAATGGGAAAAAATTAATTGCTACGAGGCCATACAGCCCCCTACCGGCCCGCAGCAGCTCTGCTCCTAGGCAGGGCCCAGCCGCGGCTCTGCCGAGCGCGGTTACTGCTGCTGCTGGGGGCTGACGCTTGGTGTCAAAAAAGGAGCACGGAAACGTCCTGTTTAAATCTGTCTGTTTCAAAAACTTCATAATTCCTTGAACTTTAACTTACATTCTGAGGAACTGCGCTGGAAAAATGTTGTTACAGAAGCACTTTCCATTGCGTTTCCATAGAAAATCATGCAAGTGCTGGGAATACTAAAAAGAGACATTTTTCTTTCCTAGCAAAAGCTTTGTCTCTGTAGCATTGAATTGATCCAGCTTTATGCAAATAAGACATAAATACCTACAGACAAATCTTTCAGATAAAATGAGAGCATTTCCCTATCAATTATTCATACAACCAGAGAGAGAATGGGAAAGACGTTACCGACATCTTTGACCTCTGAAATTTTCCAGAGTAAAAGCTCCATAAAAGTTTTATCTGATGTCTGCGTGTGTAAAGATAAACCAGCACCCAGTGACATGTCACTCTGGGAGCAGAGAGAACCGCCGGGGCAGGCGGGAAGGAGCCGCCAGGAACGCAGCGTTGCTGTTTGATCCTTCCCAGCAACTTCGAGTTACGCACGCTTCCCAGACACCTGCATCTCGCCCAGAACAAACTGCTTCATTGCTGTAAGACTTAACAGGTGTTTTACAATGTGAAATACCCACACAGGATAGCACCGCAGTAACAGAAACCAAGGGCAGCCAGCAAAAGTGACTGATTTCATGGCGGAGTCAGCAGGGAGGAGGAAGGAAAGGCAAGAGAGAAACTGTGCCCTACGGACTTGTCTGCCTGCTGTGATGTTCCCTCCCAGACACGTGGCTGGGGACAGCGGGGCCGGCCCGAGCATGTGCGGATCGAGGAGCGGCGGCTGCTGCTGGGCCATGGCAGCAGCAGGGCAGGCCTCTCGCTGCCCTGCCCGGGGGCTTCAGAGCAGCAACAGCAGCAGAGCGGGCTCGTCCCCAGTCCCTGCAGGCCTGTCCCCACGTGCTGCCGTTGCCGGCAGGTTCCACCTCCACGCTGCGTTTCCTTTCTCACCTCTCTGAACAGCTGTACTACAGAACTATAAATCGTGTTCAAGCACGCTCTTGTTCCTGTGCTGCACTGCAGTGGTCACTTCTTTCCCAGGCATTTTGTCTCAGGCAGAGGGTACAGCTCCACACGTTGCAGTGAGGGAAACAAATGCAGGGGAAGATGCTTCTCCTCTGCTGATAGATGAAGTCGAGAACTCTCACTGAAGGAATTTCCCCTCGCTGTGTCTAACACATGTGAGTACTGCACCGATTTATTAACTCTCTGTGCCACAAAACAGATCTCAATTTCACCATTCAAAGATCTATTTTCCCTTCCCTTGTCAGCTGGTGTGAGCTGCCAAGCCCCACAAACCAACCAAAACATCCAGTCAATTGGAATCTTTACATGCTGGCCGCTGAAATCTAAACTGCTTCCTGTGGTTAGAGCCAACCCTTTGGTTTATCGGCCAGGTGCTGCCAGTAACACACGCACACGTTTGCAGACAGTGGCTCTATTGCAGGAGCAGCACAGCTGCAGCTGCCTGCGGCACACCACAAGGCGCTGCGCTTTGCTCACCACGCAGTGCTGGCACCGTGCAGTCCCTGGCTTGGGATGTGTTTTGCTGGAGCTGAGACTCCTGCGCCAGACATGGTCAGGCTCAGAACTGCCTGCGATGCTCCTCCAACAGCTGCACCCCAGGCAGCTGTGCTGCGAGATGCATGGGTCTGGGCTCCCTACCTGAAAACATGCAGAAGCGCGACCCAGAGCAGCGCCGGGGAGGTGATCAGTAATGTGCTGGCCCCCATCTGCAGTACGAGTGCCTTCCTTTACTCATAACGTCAGACAAGGAAGACCTACATCAAAGGATTCCCAGCACAGCACCACCAAAAGGCATTTCAGGGAAGCAGCTACGCAGAGCCGTGCTGTATGCTGCAATGCTTACCAGGCATGCTGACCCAGAGGAGCACACAGAACAATAAGCTCAGCAACACGGGACCACAGCAGGCTTCCAGCTCTTCCATCATGATAGATTCGCAGCTATGAGGGCCAGAAGGGGTGATCAGAATCTTTTTGTCTAATCTTTGCCCAAGGATCTCAGGAGGGGCTGAGATCAGCAGCTATTCAGAAAAGATTAAAAAAAGAATTGGAATAAAAAAAACAATGCAAGACTTGGCTTGCAACCTGCAAAGCATATCCCTGCGCTGCAGGCACTTGTGTGCTCACTTGTACCCTCTGACCTTGAAAACATAAACATAAACCACCTTCAAAGCAGACACTGCTTGCTTCTCTGCATTACTGCCCAAAACAATTTGTTGCTGCAAAAGTAAAACACGGTTCTAACTTGAGAGCCTCACCGGCTGGGCTACACCAAACACGGCTGCAGAGCACTTCCTAACGCTGAAGTCAAGACTCAGTATCTCGGTTAAACAACAATCATTCACAAACACAAATGCTTCCTTACAGCCCGGCTGCGCTGTCCGGGACCAAAGCTAACAGCGAGACCAGGTCGCAGCGCCTGGTGCCGCCCGACTCACCTGCGTGCGCCATCGAAACGGGGTGATCGCCTCGAGCCGGCGCGTTGTAGATCACGGCTGCTGTTGCACCCCTTCTGGCTGCCACCTTGATTTTTTCAGCAAAAGTGCAGTTGCCTCTTTCGATCAGTGCGATCCAGGGGGGTTCCGTGGTACTGAACTGGGTGTTCCAGTCACAGGCTTGGAGGCTGCCAGCTTTGGGGACGGCCACAAACCCCTGAGCGCTGAGCAGAGGAGAGCTTAACCCGTAAAGGCCACACTCACACTGCTCCGACACAGACCTGTTACTGGTGCTGTTGAAATAGAACAAGCTGACGTAGGCGCTCACAGGAAGGGTCTCTGCAGTCCTGAGCAAAATACTAACGATTGCCAGGAGGCAGGCAGAACCCAGCATATTCTCTTGCTTCATTGCTTATTCATATAAGCACAATATGTACACGTCTACAAATATTTTCAGCAAGTGGTGGGCATTGCCAGTCCACAGCCTGCTGGTTAGTCTGAAATTTCAGTTCCAACAGGAACCTGACACCGCCCACATAGGTCCTCAGTGCGTCAACGGGCTTATCGCAGGCAGGCGGCACACCTGCCTGGCGGCAGACACGGACACAGGAACCTCCGAGCAACTGCTGGCTCCAACTTGCTGCTGCTTTGTCACAAAGCACCATTCCCTCCCCAGTCCCCCGAGCTTCTGGACAAATTCAGGGCAGGACGCTGTTCCGTAGGATTGCTCAAGCCCCGTGCTCCAGGATGTCTCCCCTTTCAACCTGAACGCCGCTCCCGAAGCACCAGATCATATTTCATGGTGTGATGCATGCACTCACCTCACAATACCACCTGGGATGTAAATGACCTTGTTAGAAAGGTCAGAAGTGGAGGGAAATGTTCTTAAAACAAACAGACCAACCGACCTCATCTTACAGACTAAAATAACCACGTCAATTTCCCCTCTTCTTTCCACTCCTTTCAGGTCCAGCTTGCTCTGCAGTTTATAATTAACTGATTTTAACACTGATCGACCCAGTGCAACAGAAGCGTAGGGCCACCCAAACTGATCAAGGCAGCACATCACTCATTTCAGCCCATTTTCCCACCCACCTTAGCTCACTGTCAGTGGATTCTCACTGAGATGTCCAAATAATTCTCACACTCTCGATTTTGAATGCAGGTTATTTCCCTAAATTCAGAGTTGTATTCTGTAACAATTAATGGCATCAACTCCTATATTAGTAAGGTGTTCACTTCTTCTGTAGAGTCACAATTCTGTGGTCCATAATAAAAATAAAAGAAATTGAAATACCAAGGCTTCCAGCTCTTCTGCAGCAGTCATGCTGTGCAGCGCCAAGAGGCACAAGCAGCTACAACTGGTTGCAGGCATTGTGATGGAAGCCTGACCTAGTTTTCCTGTAAAGATTCTTTGAAAGAGATTCTTGGAATACTGCAACAGCTTTTAGAAGTAAAACCACAACATTTAAATAAAGAATCCGAGGCACGTACAGATATTTATTTATATTCTCCAGTTCTCAGTGTTACACTACACCACACAAAATGGACCTCTAACATCTACAACTCAGGAAGTTTATACACCCAGAAGTACCATTAGCTACACACTCAGTTTACCTTCTTTTATTTTGAAATTAATGCTGGAAATGTAAGAAACACGGATATGTAAGATTTTAGAGTACAGTTCTTTGGTTGGATATGAATTCTACAGTTAGAGTGTAACCTGGCAACATACTACCTGCAGCAGCAGCAATATACAGCAGCAAGAAAGATGACTCCTGTAACACATTTTGCAGGAGCAAAGACACTATCACAAGACATGTCTCACATGACAAAATTAACACGTTCTGACAGATGCAGGATCAAAAACACTTTGGTTTTATAATTTTGTCAATAAACTCCAAGTGAAATAAAACAGCAAATAGTTTCTTTGCAGGGAGGACCCTTCCTCCCCTCCCCTCCCCCCGTTGTATCTACTGTGCTGTTTTGACAGGGAGAGGAGAGACAGACTAGCAGACCCATACACTAACACTACATCACTTCAGTTCAGTGTAATTGATGGGAATGGGGTAGGTTCCTCTAAAGAACTACCCACAGTATTTAAATTCAAAGTCTGCCATAGGTGTTGAGTGTTCACTACCTATACAAAGTGTATGCCTCTAATGTTGGCACTTCTGTTTTTGCCATGAAAAATTTCAGCTGTGACTTCTGTGAAAGAAAGCTGTATATCTTAAGGTTTTCTTTTTTAAGTGCTTATTACACCTATTCAACATCATTTTGACATTTTTTAGAGCTAGGAAACCTTCTAGCCTGGAGAATCAGACGATTAATGCTACACGTTTAAAGTGTATTAACAGCAGTGCAAGGCAGCAAACAGTATTTGCTGGATATCTATTGCATGAGAGGGGTTAAATGGCAAGAACAACTGAATAAAGTGACTCTGTGACATGGGTTGCCACATCAGTCCTTTTCCAGAAATGTAATTATTTCAAAAAATTGCTCCTAGAAATACTGGTTTTATTAAAATCATGCTTCAACCTGAAGTATATCTAAAAAAATACTGACACAGTCAGCAGGGCTGTTCAGTACGCAAGTGCTGGTGCTAATTTTCCTCATTCTAGAGCACTGGTCTCTTATTTGCACATATCCATGAGCAACAACATTACACAAGTAATTGCAAGCAACACTCAACTCTTCTTGTTTTGTGTTCATTCTGCCTTTTGTGGCGAGATGACAAAGTGCTCCAAAAGACAAGGGCTGGCAAGGCTGCTCTAGAACTAATACTGTGTGCTGTGTATCAAATAGAAACATACACACGTCACATGTCATTGTAATTAAATTGCAGAGACTGCAAGTTAAACTTTTCTCATTACTACATTTTTCATTCGTAAACCATGGTAGAGACCCAGAATACTTTATAGTTTGTTTTTTTTTTTAAATATGAAGGCATTTATTTTTTATATGAAGTTGCCTATGAAGTTCTACCTCACTACAGGCAGTCAATTTTCTTCCTCAATTACCATTGACTGTAGTTAGGGTGGAGAGCTGAAGGACTTGAAGACAAAGTCCACTGTCCGCAGAGCAAATGAGTGAGCTACGAGCTGAAAGAGACGCCTCTCAAATACCAAGTTCTAAGCTGCTAAAACACACCCAAGAAGTTTTCCGCATGAGAACAAATCTGCTCCTGTACATCAGCGTTGTGGGCTTTAGCCGATAACAGTACGATTTAAGTGGCCAGTTTGCACAACGCAGTCGTTTCTTCTCAAAGAACTGAACTGCGACTAGCACTTCGCACGGACAGGCTGTCAACCAGCAACGTGCAGTAGCTGCCACTCGAGCTTAACCTCCTGAAGATCCAGCTGCACAAGCAGCTCGAGGCCAATGCTTACTCTGTGTGGAAAAAGCGAGAGTTGGTCCTGAGCTCAACAGGAGCCAGCAGCTGCTACTCGCTATAGAGTCAAGAAATTGTCGCTATTTTGGAGCATTTGCCCTTCTCGAAGCAGCAGCTTCTTGCAGCTGCTGAGTTTTCTCATGCATTCAGATTGCAGCTATTACCAAAATGAAAAATGATAGTACCAATGGTGAACAGGATAAAAAAGCAATGGTGTGACAAACTGTATGCTGCCACACTACATTACTGTTAAGAAGTTTTTCTCTTGCAAAGCTAGGAGCAAGTTTCACTAGCAAAGTTTCATGTTTTGTTTTTTAAATTAATAAATAAAATACATTAAAATTCTTTGGGTGCTATACTCACCACCCAACATCAAATATACAAAAGCAGACGTACAGAAATATAGGCGGTCTTGCTCAAAATAAAAAACTGAAAATATCTTCTTGGATCACTGAGTCCAGCTCCCAGTACTAAAGGCACTGCGATATTTAATCCCTTTCACAAACATAGTAAGGTGCAAGGCTACAGAGCAGTTAGGCTGTTCAGGATACAATAGCACTTATCCTCAGGATTTTCATCTCCAGCCTACATTTCTACCATGGCCAGTCAATTCTTTTGCAAACACTGCCTTTAGCATTGGGAAAGCCTGCCTCTTTTCTCAGTTCTCACATCGATACGTGCATTTCCTATCTATCTATGTACATAGGCAGAGAAAGAGATCACAGTCATGCTCCTTGGTCTCCTATCAAAAGGTAAGTTCACAGTATTGCCCATTCATCTTTCTTGAACATGAGTGACCAAGACATTGATCCAAGAACTTGATCCAAGACTGCCGGAAACAAAGGTGACAGCTGTCCTTCTCATTTACGTGGATGACCATTACAATTGCTCTGTTGTAAGAATCATAATTTTTTGCGTCTGCTAGTTCTAGAAAAGTGCAGCGTGTAGAGGGTGTATTCAAGTTGCAGCAATTTTATTTCCCTCCTTCTCAGCAGCATCTAATTTTGAAAAATAATTACGCTGGATCCAACACATCAGGTTCCACTGTCTCATAGATCTTGCTCAGAAAGACCTCTACCTTGTCATCACCCAAGTGACAGACGTCCAAGATACAGACAACATGTTTGCCATCGAGATCCATCGCTGCTTTTACAGTCTCACCTACAAGTTAAGAAAATTACAGTGAAAAAGTATACCTATTACTTCATGGAAAAGAACGTCAGTTCAGTGTATGTTCAATCTTCTTCCGCTGAAAAAAACACACCTGAACAATTAAGTGCTGGGCTACTGTGAAATGCTTTTTTGGAGTAGAATCTCATTCTACTCATCAGGTAGGATGGTTCAACCATCAGAAATGATAGCATCAGAACTCAGAAATGGAAAAGCTGGAATCTGCATTACTTCAGCATTAGTGATTCCCAGACTTTAGAGCACCATTCAAGGAAAAGTAAAAACGTATTTGAGTAAAGTCAGGTCTGTCTGTATAAACATGCAGGAAAACACCATGCCTATATAGCACTACGCACTATGACATGCATTGACAGAGCTCATCATAATTGCTTTGAACTGCCAGTAATTAGAAGCATAATCTGAAGGAAAATAATTCAGTAATTAGAAAATACTTCAGTTTACAGGCACAGGAGGTTGCGTTAAAGCAATCGTTCCAAGTGACACCAGCAAAATGGGTTGGTTGACTGTTATTCTACTCTATTTCAAAGCAGGTCAAGGGAAATAGTCACACGCTCATGCTAACTTTAAGTCAGCATAATTTTGCATCAGCAAATAACAACAAATACTATCTAGGTCACTTTGGAGTTTATCTTCTGGGTATTAAAATACCATCTTCTGAGCACAAAAGCAGCCACAGTAGAAACTGCCTCAAGATCTCAGTATTATATCTATCCATCTATCAAAGACGGCTGCACAGAACTCATGCATGTTTCACTGAAGAGGTAAACGATGCCTGGTGTACTACAGAAATTTCCACGGGGAGATAGAATTGCATTTGGAGACAGAATAAGAAAAGATAAATCAGTAACATCAGTGAAAGTCAGTCTCACTTGAAAGCGTCAACGTGTCACAAAGCGCTCCGTTGCTGGTGGCCTTCTGCTGGCAAGATGAGATGCAACTCATGCAAGACAATAATGTATCATTTTCAATGTCCTCTATTTGAAATAAGTGGGGGTCTTCAGGACAAAACAGTGGGAGAAATGCAACGTCTATTGCTATATCATGGTTTATACCTGTTGAAAAAGATATTTGTTAGCAGTAAACTTCATCCCCAGTCCATTAAAAACTTTACAAAACTTTACGATGCTTTTTTTTTTTTTTTTTTTAAATAATTAGACTGCTGCAGGCTAAACACAGGCAGGTATGAGGGATGTTGCTGGGACGGCAGCAGAGGCGGAACCTTCCCACCCATCTCCTGTTCCATGCTGTGGCCGTGTGACAGATGGCAGCAAAGGGGCACTCCAACCCAATGGCCTCCGATGGAGCAAAAGCGTGGGATTGAATCGCATTGTGCAGAAAAAATGGCACCCAGTGACATTCACTGCAGCTGCTGAACACTGATGGAGCCCAGCCAGTGGCTGGGAGCACAGCGAGGGGTCGTGGTGCCTTTCAGCAGTGGCGACAGCGACACAAAGACAAGCCGCGTTCCAGAAGGTCACGCACAGCCGTCACCACAAAACGAAGAGCGTCTCTGTCAGCTCATCCGTGCAAATCAGCTAACGGTGGTGACTATGCTGAGAAAGTGTTTTGCAGCTGAGAATGTCCTTCTATTAAAGAGCCGTTTGTCACTGTTGTCATTTCCATGAACATAAATAGGAGGCATTACTTTCAGAGCAACCTACACTATCCAAAAGGCCTTTCTTACTTGTCCTTTGTTCATTAATTAATAACCAATGTCTAAAACTGTATTTCAATAGAAAAGTAATTACATTTATACACACCCACACTGAAACTGATAGTACTATAAGATATTAGGATTTAAGGTTAACAATGCTGAAAAATATTAAAACCAAGACAGGGCATCATTTCACAGTCCTTTTCAACTTCATCGTTGCTACAAGGGCAAAGAAATCTGTGTTACATCTAACGTATCTGCGCAGTTTGTGCTGCAGCACTTGTGCTGCTTCCATCTTGAATGCTACACTGCATATTCCAGGATTCTAGTGATTCTCGTTTAAACACCTTCTCTGCAAATCTCCCTTTGTAAATAACAGAAACTTTTAAAGTACAGTAACTTAGCATGAGCACTGTTAAGCTAGTCAACTTCCTTCTCCTTTTAATAGGAAAATAAAGCAAACAGATTAATACCCCACAGTAATGATGACAAATCTTGTTGCATGCTTAACGCCAACCTGCACATTTATATTTTAACCATAAAGCGCAGTTGATTGATGCTTTATGCGAACTCCTGGTTAGAGGCAGAGAGCAGTTGACAAGAATGGCTAAAATACACACCCTTAGTTTTTTAGCATAGAAGAAAGGCACTTTAGGAACAACAGTACAGAGAAAAAAAAAAAAAAAACGAAAGTATGGAAAAAGCTGAAAAGTAGCTGGTAAAGGTATCCTTTTTCCTCAAGAACACTACTGCTGATGAATACCTCTCCAACAGAAAAGTTTGCTGACAATAAAGTGCAATTGAATAACTTACTTTATTGTGTCAAATTGGTTAACCACTGAACAGAACCTATGTCTAACTGTAACAGCAAATGGCTTAAGGACTGCACACATTCTTCAAGTACGAGACAGAAGTCTATACGTGAAATTGCAATCACACAGAAAGCAACAACAGAAACAAGACATTCAGTCACTCTAATTAACGTGCTGGTAATTTTTATTAGATTTACAGCTTTCTGGTGAAATATTATCCTAATTCATTCTTCTAACAAAGATCTAAAATGTCAATAATTTTTTAAACTTAAATGCCCACATCCAAAGTCTTAAGTCAGAGAAATCCACTCAGTTTCTGTCTAACCTTCAAGTCATTCTCAACACAGGAAACAGCTAAGACCTTATACTTTTCCTGCTTAGTCAGTTTTAGAAGCCAAGCTACCAAATACTTACCCAGAACTGTAACTTCATAATACCCAAGGCCACTAGCACTTTTAAACTCTCTGATATTTTTATCTGTTCTGCTTTCTTCTGGCTGGTGCACTGCTGCATGAAGGTTGTACTGTTGCATAAGCAAGTCTTTGTACATGTAATCAAATTTACGGGGGATGCTTTCTGGGAAAATTGTGCTGTGATGCAAGTATTTCATCAACTTGTCTTTCACTTGTGCCCACAGGTCACTCTGCCATGAATCACAAGTTCTTCCAGTCTCTTCAGTTTCAGATGTGTCATTTATTCCTTCTTGGTCTGTTATAAACATAGCAAATAGTTGCTTATATGCTCACAGAATCATATCACTTCTCTACTAGATGAAAAATATTTTCACTAGAAAATTTCAATTGTGGCAGTACGATCAAAACAAAGAACATAAAGAATTAAACTACATTTGGAATGCGAGTAAACCTTAGAGGCCAGACTTGAACACCATGGCCTATTTTTGGAGAGCGAATAACTTGCTTAATGAACATTCAGAAACCACGACAACAAGTTTAAAATGTGTACAAGAGAAGGTGAACTTCCCCATTCCTGTACAGTAACTGTATGTGTACTATGCTACATGCCAAATTTCTTGCTATAGAGACAGTGTTAGCTCCTCTCCTCTTTCCTATTATTATATACAACCTGAGGACTGGTAAAAGCCTATATAGCTATCATTCCTGATTTTGACTCCCATCATTTCAGCTTATCGGAAAGCCCATTTCAAAATAGTCCCAGTACAGTTAAAACAACTTGTCAGCAGGAAGCCCTCGAAGAGAGGAAAACATAACAAGATATTTGCATGAAATAAAAAGCAGATCATGCTATGCATAACAACAAATCAGACTTCTTCCTTAATCCTAAAATAGATATCAAGAAAGTAACTGCTTAGAATATGAGTTTGTATTTCAACCGCAGAGGAAGAAACAAATATTTAATAATATTAACTGAGAAAAACCCCCAAATCAACCATCATTCTCATCACTGGCTTGCATGGTGCAGCCATTTCCTCCCACACCGTGTATCTGCCTCTTCAATCTGGTACTCGTGTAAGCTTTGGGGCTGTCTTCCTGGAGATGGACAACTGTATCACTCACATATCGCTACAGAAAGAAAACTGTCAAGATGTGAAAGCTTATGCTACTAACTCTACTGCGCAATGCTCCTGACTGACAAAACGGACTTACAGCTTTTACAAAGCAACACTGAGAATCTGTTTCTTGTACTGGGAAACAGCCCAACACTGTCCCTTCTGACACCTTTTGCAGCACATTACGGACGTGACTGAGCACAATGACACTAACAATTTGTTGCTACAGTGACTCCCCAGAGGTTGATGGAGCCAGATGTACAGAAGAGCTGTCCTGACAATGATTGTAAGGATACCTTTTTTGCTTCTTTTGAACCTTAAGAAGTTTAAGCCAACTTATTCACAGAACAACTACTCGAGACATACCTGTGCAGTACTGTGCACTGCCTGATACAGCTGGTTCTTGTACAAAATCTTCATGTCGAAATTCCTTCAAGCTATAAAAGGAAAGTTTTATACATAAATAGATATACTCCATTTAAAATCTATTTAATCTCAAACATCATACAGCAAAAGTTCTAATCTTGAGAGATGAAACAAGCTTGAATAAGTGAGCATTTGTACCTGATTTCACCTCATAAGACTTCAGCTTGACACAATTAGACCTCAGGTAATTAATTTTCAAGAGCTTAGGATAAGAGCTACTTCATTTCATTTCTTTATGAAGTAGATAGGGAAGTATTTTACACCCAGAAGTCAGTCTTTGTTGCCCTCTGCTGGGAACCTACTGGAAATAGCACATACAACACAGAAGCTGAATGCTGCAGACTGTCAACTGGTTTATGACTTGATTTTTAAAGAAAATGCAGCACAGCATGCTGATACGCTTTCTTATCAGCACACTTCAGTAGTCAATAACAAAGCAGAAATGGAGCTGACACATCACTGCAGAATGCAAAATGATAAGTTCCAAATATAAATTTTCCTTTGGACATACTACCCTATCATAACATTCAGTTGAATCAAGCAACCTAAGTAGTTACTAATAAAGTATTGCAACTGCAAATACATAGAAACAATATAAAGATAGCAAAAAACAAGTCAAAATTGTGCATGCTATTTAGTGGGATATTTTTTATTCCAGTCATAAATAGATTCAGGTTTTGCAATTTTGCAATTTCATACTAAGGATAAATCTTGAAAATTCCATATCATTGTTTCATTAACAAATGGAAAAAACCTAAAACACAGCCATACCATGAAAAAGAAAGGAAACACATCGTATTTTTTGAGTATGAAGTGCATTCTATGAAATGTATTATCATCATGTGTGAGCTGAGTATTGGAGCGACTACCTTGTGATCTCCAACTCCAGGCACAAAACAAGCTTGTTCAAATTAACTTCCAATAAATGCTTTTCAAGAAAATAGGTGTGCTTATAAGGCAGTAACATTGGCAGAATGGTCAACAACTTGTGATAAGCTCCATCACTACTATGTAGCTATGTACTATTGTACCCCAGCACCAAGATTTTTAATTTTTAGTGTGGAGGGAAGAGTAAACAGTTTTAGTTTTCTAAGCCAGTAACTGACATGCAGCTGAGGCTGGCAGGGACCTCTGGGTCCATCTGGTCCAACCTTCCCACTTAAGCAGGGACACCAAGAGCCAGCTGCCCAGGACCACATCCAGATGGCTTTTCAATGTCTTCAAGGTGGGGGACTCTACAACTTCTCTGGGCAACCTGCATCATTGCTGTCACCCTGACAGTAAACAAGTACTTCCTGATGTTCAGATGGAACATCCCATGTTTTGGTTTTTGTCCATTGTCTCTTGTCCTGCAACCGGGCACCAACAAAAAGAGGCTGGTGCCACCCCCTTTGCACTCTCCCTTTTAGGTATTTATATACATTCATAAAATCCCCCAAGCCTTCTCCAGGCTGAACAGTCCCGCCTCTGATTCCTTTTCTCTGATCCCTTTACCATCTCCATGGACCTTATCGTACATATGCACCATACGACTCACGATACAAACCCAAAGCACTATCATCAGAAAACCAGACGTTTTGAAGCTACTGACAGCAGAGAGTTCAAATATTTAGGTTACTCAAGCTGCATTTGGAACAAACAACAGGAATTTACAGCCCTCAAACAAAATTGCATGAAGGAGCTTTTTAACCTAGACTAATAACATAATTCATTGTCTTATTTACATAAGACACAAAGTCCCACCTCTAGTTATCTCTTCAGCTTGTCTTGTCAAGGCTCTTGATTGAAATTCTTACATAGATTATTAGGGCTTTTTGTTGTTGTTGTTTTTTTTAAAATCCTTCTCCAGATCCAAACCAAGTTCAACAAAGATTGAGTGTTGGGTGGTGGAAGGAGCCAAGTGACTTCTCAGGGACAACTATACTTACACCTCCGTAACACCAAGGATAATTCATAGCTCAGTTGCCACTAGGAAATCTATTAATGCCATCACACTGTTCACTTTGCTTGCTAATTAAGCATCCTTCCCTCTTTAAACTGCAATTTCTCTGAAACCAAGACTTCATGCATTACTTAATTTATCACGATGGACCACTGTTACTACGTTTTCCCTAAGTAGCACAAGTAGCACTATAAAAACCTGTTTTTTCACATACAAAATTGTTTCAGAATAAAACAATCTAGTATATTTGACCTAGAATCAGTGCAGAGGAAATTAATGTAAAATTTAATATTTTCTATTGTTCTGCTCTCTCATTTTATTTCCATACAGATTCTTGACCTGCAAGAGTTTAATTTCAAGTATCTTTGCTTCATCGTTGCAATTATTTAATATAATTAACTTCACATGACTTACCTGAATTTCTTTCTTGCAGCTCGTGTGAAATAGGGGTGAGAAGACACAGAAGTAACTGATGCAGCTCCCCTTAAGATAAGAAATTCACCATTTTTTGTTTTACAGTATTCTGGTAAACACAGCACAAAGAACATGCATGTTTTTCTTTTAGGCAGAACCTAACACATTCCAATGCTGAAATTTTTCATATGGAAAATCCACTGACAGGTTTGCTGTAACACTGCCAAAATAGAGCTTCAATTCACCACATCTGTTTGTCTTCAAGTTTTCATCCAATCCTAATAGTATTTCACTTCATTTCCCCCTAAAATATTCTGAATAGCTGCCCTCTTCCCACCATTATGACTTCTGGATGTGAAAAGCGAAGAAGAAAAATATACCTTTTATAGCATGAGAAATCCATCACAAAAAAAAAAAAAAAAAAAGAGATGCTACTTGCTACATTTTTGCAACATTAAATCTCTTAATATACACGCCAAGATTTTAAGACCAGCTACAGGTAGATTAGATCTTGCACAAACATTCCAATAAATGACAATCTTATTTTACTCTTGAAACTAGTAAAGGTTTTATCAATTTTTTTATTATTCCATTTTTTATATTGGACTGATATCCACTGTCTGTGTCTGACTAGATGCAATATAATTTCATTAAATTAAATTACAAGCATCATCACTTGACACTAGAAAAAGTACGTTACCACCTTTTCAACATTAATACATACATGTTTAAAGCTTTCTTATACGTTTTGCAATGGGCTGGGCTCTGAATTAATTTATATAAACATTTGTAGAAGATACACTACATAACTATGAAAAGAGCTTACTCTTCTATGTCTGTACACAGTTTGTACAGAGTCTTTCTCTTGGCTGTACTCTTTTTTGATTGCAGAGTTTGATGCTGACGTTCCCCAGGAGGGCAACGTGGCCCCAGGACAGACTTGAGTTCTTCAGTTCGAAGGTTTCTGGTTTTTCCCTTGTGAACGCCATCTTGTTTTGACATAGGGGAACTTCCGAGAGACTGAGTATCTTTCTGCAACGACACTTAATTTAGAGTTTCAAAGCACTTAAAACTATTTCTTCCAACCGAAAACCATCAAAATTTTACAGTAAGTTTTAGAGCGAGTGCATGATCTACTATATCTTCTCAAAGTACATTCAGCAGAAATTCTCTTCCAATCATTAGCGAGATAAATTCTGTCTATAAAGTGACAGTGCATACATTGCCACAGTCAGCTCTCCCACATCCTAATTTACTTGAAATAAATTATCTGGTCAGTTAAATTAGCAGTTCTAAACAGTTATGTAGTTTTAAGAGGACTGCTACAACACACTCAGAAAAGCACTGAATCATCGCTTAAAGTTTTAAGCTATAATTTTCAAAACTATTTTGCTCCCAAAATAGAAAACGCAGTTAATCAAGAGAACGTAGTTGATTTCTGGCATCAAATACAAAACTCTCCATTTTAACTACAACCATAGCTGCTTAAGTGCTATAGCATTAGTTCTCAAGCACTGTACCTGAACAGGTTCTACTCCTGAGGCACCTTCATCTGCATTGGTACACCTGATGTATCTTATGGCACTGATTATTCCTTGAATAGCAATGCGCTTGTGTTCCCTGTAGTGCAAATCTTCAATCTCTTCTCCCATTTCACCTATGGCTTTCAAAACTGATTCAACTGCAAAAGAGTAATTGCCACAAATGAGTTTTAAAGACATACAATATAAAGACGTCTGAACGCAAGGCTCCAAACAAAATTGAAAAGAGTGTTACTGAATATTAAATTGATTTTAAAATAAAACTTGAAGGATTTTAAATCCTCTTGTTCATATCACATGAAAAAAATTCAATAATAAACCTTTTTTCTCCACAAGTATATTTTAGTATGCATTATCAGATACTACAATTCGTGTTTCAGGTGAAATTTCTAACTCACTATATTCTTCAGTATAACTGTCCTTAATTCTGATTATGCAGAGTAGTCAAAGTAAAACTTCTGGGCAGACTTGCAGCTCATGTAAGTTGTTAAGAATTCTCCTGCAGCTAATGGTGCCATGATACTTTCTGTAAGACAAGGATTTAGCCTATGATACATTATTAGTCACGAAAGGGAGTTTTTCTTAAATGACATTACAAATTTGTGTAATCACTAATAGTAAGTATGTTGCTTTTTAACTGATGTTTTATATTCTTGGAGTAAGACTGACCTAAAAATGGCTACTAATCTTAAAGATATTTGACAATATGATACCTTTATTATTTTTACAATACTTCAGAAAGTTATTTGGAGGTCGTGGAAAAGGATAATAGCCACCAATGACAGTTTTCCTCATTTGATTAGCTTCACTCTGTGTTTTAGTCCACTGAATGAAATTTTTCACTTTAGTATCCTTGGTGTATGGCTGGCCCTTGTGCCACCCTTTTAAAACAAAAATAATCAGGTATCAAAAATAAAGCAGGTTATTGTCATCAGTTTTTATCTTGAAACTATCCTAAACACCACATAGAAAAAACGAAAGAACTAAGAAAAACTGCACCAGAGAATACAAAAGACATCTTTCCACTAGCCAATGGTGTTTTATGAAGAGTATTTTCAATTCCTTGACTAATACTTGCATCTGACACTGAAAGTTACAGAAATGTTAAATACTAAAAAGAAATAAAACAGTTGGCAATGCTACTAGAATACTCTCTCACAGGAGCATACGAAACAATAAAACGATCGGAACTCATTTCATTACATTACCTTTGCTTAATACCTACACATTCTTCATTCTTCTGTAACCTCAGCAGGAAAGAATAGACAAATCACCTATCCTAGTTCAGCAAGTACAATGACAGGTAATTTGCATGGTCTGTATTTGTTGCTGGCTGATTTAAAACTCAAATATTAACTAAATACCTGTTTTATCAAAAAATCTGAACAGGTCTACTTCTGAGCTGTGAACTGAAATACAGCCCATCCAACGGTTTGTAATCTCCAGTTGTAGTTCTCATTTAGGATGCAGACAGACATAAAATGGAAAAGTTCAAAAGTGAAATATTTAATTACAAAGCTAAGCACAAAATATACTGAAGGAAGACAAGAAAAAAAGATTCTCAAAACCTTTCATTTAGGTGTAATTTAAATAATCTGTTAAGAAAAAGACTAAGTTGCTTTGATAGTCCAGTTAGGCATAGAACAGCATAGGTTGGGAGGGACCTAAAAGATAACTTTAGCCCAACCATAACAACTTTTTGTAATACAGAAATCCTGTAAGCTGCAGTTATTATTATTATTTTTTTTTTTTTTAAAAAGAAACTGGTAATGTTCCTTGCAATGCTATCAAACGATTAAAATGATTTGAAAAAAAATTGTAAACATGATTTGACCTAATAATGCTTACACTTTTCATAAGATACATCCAATTAGAGCCTCATCAGAACGCAAACTGCCTTTTTTTTTTTTGGTAATGCTATCATTAATAACTCAAAAGTCATTTCTGACAGAGAAACTAATGCTATGCACCGCATACTTGGTTATAAAATTAATACAGCTTTTGTAAACAATTAAGATTAGAACTACATTCAGCTAAAATTACATAGTTACCTGTAATGAATATTTGACTTTCACTTGATGTTGTGAGGTAAATTGTGCTGGAAGGATTCTCAGTGAGTTCCCGTACCACTCTCATCTGTGTACACACCAAGTATGTCACTAGAAAAAAAACAAACAAACAACAACAACAACAAAAACATGCTTCTGTTTTTCTGGATATCTCATTGGTTTTAGAATTTCAAGATTGACACACAAGATTAAGTGCTCAAAACAAGGTATTTTAATTCTCGACCCTACAAATACTACTACAGTATGCATCCAGCCTTTGTCCTAAGCTAGAATACAGAGATGTCATTAGACTTAAGAAACATGCAGGAAAATGTCAGCATATATATTAGCACCAAAACATAAGATTCCTCATCAGGTAGGATACCAATGTAACAAACAGTAACAAAGAAGGGTGAGTGCTAGGAATAGACGAGAAAAAAGGCAAGAAGAAATATTTAAAATATTTAAAGCCCCTTTGAAGTCTGTAACTAAGGATTCCACAGTTTGAAATTTATCATCAACTCACGCACAATAACTAACACAACTCACTGACAATTTATTTTGCCAAAAAATATTTTTTCAAATAAAAAAAGCTTTTTCACTTTTACCTCTTCCTTCCCCCGAGCCTCTTACATTGCTCCTATCTATAAAAAAAAGTCTATTTACAGACATACAGATTTGAGCAGCTGCCATGTTTCAGTTGCCTCTGATGAAAGAGAAAGGTGCCCCAGGTGCTTTACTACTTGAAATTAACTGCTTGAAATTGACACCATCAGATGAGCTCCAGGCCATGCTGCCTATCCATCTGTCTCGACTAACTGGCAAATTGCAGTATGATAAGAGTTTCAAATACTTTAAATTATTTTTTATTTTTCGTTTTTAATTTCTGATCAGCTATTTTCTGTTTCAGGAGATAAACCAAGGCGCTTTTTTTTTTTTTTTTTAATTCAGTGGCAATTATATGCAGAATTTGAAATTAATGATGAAATAGAAAAACATTATAAATAGTAACTATAATAAGTACTGTAAATAAATTAATACTTGGGTGAATATGCTCAAACACATCTGGCTGAGAAGTTGCAAATATTTCCAGTATGAATGGTTGGTCTGAAGTCCCATCAATGGCATGCACCCAACGATAGAGCCAGAAGTCTTCACTGTCCTCTGTAAAAACAAGTAATAAGAAAAATGTTTAAGTGTTTCTTCAAAAATTTAAAAACAGTTTGATGCATTCTGAAAGTCAAATCTATAGAAAAACCTTTCTTTCTTGTTCGTTCAGCCCTTCCTACAAATGTCACAAGACCAATAACATCACAGGAATGATTGTTTGGTAAGTCATCCAGCTCTGACCTACAAAACAAAACAGAACAAAATTTCTGGTGTTAATTAATGAAAAAACAAAGCTTTATCAGAAATTTCTCAAAACATTAACACTCAGTGTGATTTAATGAAATTTAAGTTTCAGCTTCACAAACAACAAACTTCTATTTTACCTTGTAATAAACCGATATTTAACTTCAGGCAATCCCCACTCTGGCTTAACCATTTCTTCAGAAATAATACTTATTTTGGTAGGTGGGTTTCGTACATTAAGGCTGATTTCTGACAAAAAAAAAAAAAGCAGTAGCATTTAAGGCATGAATGCAAATTCAAAAAACACTTCTCATTTTAACCAAAAACAAAGCCCATAACAAAAGTAGGTAAAACTTCTTAAATGACATATTCCAACCATGTCTCACTGCTTGTGAAACCAACACTCAAGTCCTCTGATTTCATGTCTCCATCTAGATAAAAGCAGGGAATTCAGGTACAGCATTCAACAATGCAACTTTTTAATCTGAGCAATGCTGAACTTTCCAGTTCCCTTCATGAGTCAATTAGTTTGACCAGACAGATATTCTTAAAAAACAGCTAAAAACAAATAAGATGCTGATTAGCTATGAAATACTTTATATTAGTTTCATTCTCAAACGTCACTACAATCTAAAATTGACTTGCAGACAATGAAGCAAAATAAGACCAAATTAGCAGATGAGAATGCCCACATATGATAGCAGTTCAGATAGTCTGATAGAAATAATGACACGGCCACTCAAGAAAACAAAGCCTATCGGTACATCATACATTCCCACTTCTGAAACAGAAGTGAGTGATACAGAACTCGCTTCATAGACAACTAGGAATAGGCCAGAAACAAACTCTCCTGCAAGAGCTCCTTAATTTTGAGCCCTTTCCCATGTGGCCTAACAAACTCTGACTTTGTTAATCCTCCAGATACATTGTAAAACATTTACAGGTGAATGATCATAAGGAAACATTGGAAAGTTGGGATGTGATGGAGTTACAAAGTGGAAAAAAGTAAAAAAAGTAATTGTTACTTCAGCAAGTCAGTGTAATTGATTCCTTTAGCAAGCTTGCTGAAGAACTTTTGGAAGATACACTGTTTATGCTTTGAAAACTGAAACACTGCCCCACACTGAGTATACAGAGCTTTTTATATTAACAGAGTATACAGAGGCATTGATTTTCACCTATACCATCATCAGAACAACAAAATAATCATCTCCCAAGAGCTGCTTAAAACAGACTCTGACTGCTCTAGAAATACTTGTAATTTTCTGTTCTCTTTAGACTCCTCTCTTGCAGGAAAGATGGAGGTAAGATCTACCAACAAACGGCACAATTTGCTTTTCAAGATCCTATCAAGACAAAACACTGAGCTTTGTGCTAAGCAACAAGATACTGTACACATATGCTGGTATGAACTAAAGATCAGTTATTTTCAGTTTCTCTCTGGTCTGAAGGAACCCCATGATACTTTACTACAGACTGTTTTAAATTTTAAATTAGATATCAGTTATTGTCCATTGGCTTCATTTTCCAGTTTTTCTCTTCATCAACATTTCTACCCCACTTATGTTTGCAGAAATGAGTAATGTAGCATGAATAAAGCCATTGAAATTGAAGTCATGTTTGCCAATAGAGAAAGTCACCTTATTCTTATCCTGTCCTCTTCCCATAGAAAGGTTTTGTGGCAATTATAATTGCTTTGAGGGCTGGCTTGTAATCATCATCAGATTCTCCCCCAAACTCTCCTTTCCTGGCTAAACATTCCTCTCTCCTGTCAACTCATCACAAACAGCCGTGGCATTAAGATCTGATGTTAAGGCAAAGACAGATCAGACAGAGAACACACTGCTTCTAGCAGTGAAAATATTGTTCATCTTCATGCACTGTAGCAACTACATTAGGAAGCTGTCACTGTAAGTTATACATATATCATCCTTCACAAACATCTGTTTGCTTGTTTCACAATGCAGCTGTTTGTATTTCTGAACATTGGCTGTTGTTTGTTCTATGTATAAGCACGTAAGGGGGGAGAAAACTCGTGTTCAGTGAAGCAGGAGAGAAAAAACACTTGTAGACCAAATCTAGTTGGAAAAGGCTATTACTGTTATATTGAGGCACTTTATTTCTGTAGTACAGCTCCCTTGAATATATGTCAAACAACAGCAAGAAAGAAAGTGCTTTCTCACAGTCAAGGGATATTCTTCAATTACGCACTCCCATGGTGCTGCTGTCCCAGTACAGACAGCATCAGCAATGCAACCTTTTGTTCAGTGGAACTTTACACTGGGGAGTGACCACACTAAAGCCTACAGCCAGACCAAGTGACAAAGCCCTTCAGTAACCTGAAAGAAGGTGTAAGTCATGCGCAAATGATATCTGGATTAGTAAACAGGAAGAAGAATCAGATTAAGATCCAGTACCAGTGGCCTACTTTTATTAACCCAGTACTTGAAATTGGGGATTTTTGATGTATTTTTTTAAATGAAGGTTTTAACTAATTGCGGCAATAAACTTCACAGACACAATCCAAACACAAACAGAGAAGAATGTGGATGCTAAGACACCTTTCAGAGCTAGAACACAGGGTTCCACATCAACTAGTCTCAGCAACAAATCACTTTCTATTTTCAATTTCCAGAAGGAGCTACCTTATTACAGCTGTATTTCATTGAATCAAAACACATTTCTGTAATACTTTACCAATTGTAGCAAATCTCTTCATCTGTGAATCTCCTGGCATCGGCTGTGTTTTAAATGGATAACTGTTTTTGACAGCATACTGTTCAAGAAGGAGCACTGTGCCAACATTTATACTGTTATACCATTCAGGACATAAGGAATTCCACAGAACCATTGACATCATGCCTGAACCATCAGCAACTTCAAAGTAAGCCTAAAGAAAAAGAGACAAAATACATTCATATCATTCTGATATGCTTTTTTCTTCCCCCAGGGGGTGCATGGGCAACAATGCATCAGCTACTTGACTCATGAACAATTTTGCTGACTGCAAATGGATCCTGAATACATTCCAAAACTTGCACTGAATACTGGAGCTGAAGAAACCCCAGTTTCCACAGAAGAATTCATCCACAGCTACTCCAGCCAAAACTCTTCTAACTGTTATCTTTCCAGTGTTAAGTAACAGTAGGTGACACTAATTTCAGTCTGTGGGATTTTTTTTTTTGAGAAAAGATTCTTCCTTATTAGATAGAATGCAATATTTAGAATAACACTTTAATGATGTGAAAACACGTTTTAAAAGTTGAGATGTTACAGGATTATTGTGTAAACATTCGTGATAACAAACATGATACAAGACTGATTTTCAAGTAACAAAAAAAGTCTGCATTGTGAACCACCACCTTTTCATTGATATTCTGATCATGATGCATTTCCACCTGATTTTTCTTTTTAACAGGAAAACTCTGAATTCATAACCGAGCATCTTTCTGACTAAACAGTGAAAAAGTTTTTTTAAACAGTCTTATAATGGTTTTACAAGGCAGCAATTTACTGAAACAAGTCTCAGCTCTACCAAAATGCTTCCTTTGATCCACTCACCTGTCAGCCTCAAGCAATCACGTGACTTCATTCATACTCTCACCATCTTTAATGTACTACCACTATCATCATATCAAATGCCTTATGTGCTTTCCCCTTGCTACTTCCAAGGTCCTCTTTTCCTTATTCCAAGTACTAGACACCTGTTAGCTCATTCTAATATTTCCATTTACTCATGAACCACATGCATCCTCAAAAATAAACCATTACATCAGAGTATTTTGTTAACCCATTGGTCTTTAATAGCAAAAATTCAACAGTTAACACCTCACCTAACAAAAATCATAAAGGAAAAAGCATGTAAAACCTGTCTCAGCTTCTCGAGCTTTATCAGCTCTGTATATGATTCTAGAATTAATACCTGGAAACACGACTGATGAACCGCCACAGAAATCAGAAGCACCATCTAGTCTGTCTAGTGAGAAGCACCTCCAAGAAAAGACCCAGATTCATCTCCAGTGTGCAGAGGAAATGGAAACTTGGAGTGAAACATGAACACAGCCTTTCACTAAGAGGGTTCAAGTCCCTCTCTTCCCATGGAAGAGTTCATGAGTTATTTGATCTATTTGTAAAGTGTTGTTCTCCATTATGGAGTCTCACCGGGATGGAGTTATTTTTCAATCTGTATAGTGCTGTGTTCTAGATGTGCAACAAAAACAGCATTTTAGGTACTGCCTTGCTGTTTCTCTCCTGCCACTACAGCAAGTAAGCCAGAGGTAAGCAAGGAGCTGGGAAGCAACATAACTGAGACAGCTGACCTGAACTGACTCAAGGGATATTCTGTGCCATGTAAAATTATGCTCAGCAATGGAACTGGGAGACAGTCTTCCTAAGGCACCCACTGCTCTGAGACTGGATGAGCACTGGTCTGTTGGTGAGCAACTGCTTTTGCACCACTTCTTTGTTTCTCCTCCTTTTCCCCTTCATTTATTAAATGATCTTTATCTCAACCTTTGAGTTTTTCCCTTACTTTTACTCTTCCAGTTTTCTCCTCTACCCCAATGAGGGAAGCAGGAAGAAGAAGCAAGCAGCTAGAGGGTGCTCAGCAGCTGGCCACAAACAGCCAACCACATGGTCCCATCTATTTCTAAGAAGCACTATGTAAAAATACTGCAAGAAAAACACATTAAGAAAACTAGTAAGTTTCACAATAAACCAATCTATCTGGAATTCACCAAGTGCAAAAGTTAGGGGACACAAACTGTTTTATTATTTTTTTTTTGTTGGACAAAGCATGCAGACCAGAAAATATTTACTCTTTTAAGCTATTAAAAAACTCCAATCATTTTTTCTATTTGCACAAATTGCTCAAGTGGATACAGCAACTAAAATGCACCTATGAAAGCTTGTGCACATACTACCACTCACTGCAGTATGTCTGTACTTTAAGGGCCTGGCATTTTAATGAAGGCAGCATTTTTAAAACAAAGTAACTATAATATAAATCCTAACTTCCTGCGCTTCCTATATGGGAATACTAACTTTCAAATACGTGGAACGTTTGTTCAAGAGCTCTAACTTGCCTTCAGCCCCCTTTACCTGGTACGGCATATCCACTCTTTTCTCTGGTTTCCCGTAGTACCTTAGTCTGGACTTGTGCAGGACTCTCACAAGCAGCGGGTGGAAGTGCGTTCTGCTTTTCCACGTCATTTCCAGCTGACCAAGAGAAATCAGCCTGGAGACTGCCAGTAAGAGAAGAGAGGAAAAAAAGCGCTCACGATCGGGCCTTTCAGCAGCGCAGGGCTCACAGCAGGATGCCACACACGTCTGCAGGGGTTACTGCTAACGCGGCACCACCTCCCCAGGGCAGCGGGGGCCCGGCGGTGCGGCGCTGGGGAGCACGGCTCAGCGAGCAGGGTGGGGCTGGGCTGGGGGTGATGATCTTCGAAGTCTTTTCCGAACCCAATGACTCTGTGACACACATCTCGGAATCCCGCTGGGAGCCACCTGCCCACCGCCCAGCCGCTTCCATTCCCCTCACCGCGCGGAGAGCCGCGGGCCTCCCGGCACCGCCCTCCAGGGGCCGCCCCGGCCCCCGCCCCACCGNCTCCCGCCCCGCGCCGTCCGTCAGCGTCACGTCGTACCAGTAGTGCGGGGCGCCGGGCGGCGCGGCCGCCTGGTACCGCTCTACCGCCACCACTGTCAACGGCGGCGGCTCGGCGGGGGGCGCGCTCAGCCGCCA
>WBMW01005955.1:0-42007 GCA_013396635.1 Penelope pileata
CCTGGCAGCAGCAGTCTCAATGCCGCTCAAAAAAAAGTCTCAAAAGACTTGAAGTCCTTGGGCAAACATGGATGAGTTAAAATGAAAAACTTTCAACTTTGTTTTATATTATTTTTTTCCCTAATGATGACGCAGAGAAAGTACATTAAAAGAATAGAACAGAAAATCACTATTTAGCTTATCCTTTCTCTACGTCTTGCCTCATTTGATTAGGCATATCATTTACTCTAAATGCGACAATTTCTTGTGGCCCATTTCTGCCCCATGCAAGAGCAGCAGTTCAGATATGCAACGTTGGTTTAATCTTATTTAGAATTTAGTTTAAATTTTATAAAATTCATTCACCCTTCTGCGGGGAGGGTCCTTGTTTTTAGTAAAATGAGAGTCAGAAAATCCAACAGCATGAAGGAACTTGGAGAAAATTCTTTGAATTTCATATTCTGTTTACTGCACAAATATAATTGTCTTTTTTGTGTGTTTTAGAGCATCACAATGTCTACCCATCTGAAACTTCTGTAACCCTGACACTCAAGGGTATTTTAAAGTCTGCAAGTGTCAGACGAACTTCATCTAGTTTAATTTAAAATAAAAGTAGATGGTAAAATATGTATAAATGTGCACTTGCTGCTGTACAAGGGATACTTACTTCAGAATGGATGGAATATATGAAAGCTCTTGGCTGGTAGAAGCATGCAAGGTGCATGACAGAAATGACATGTATGCAGTCTGTTGGGTAATATCGGTCAGATAAGTTATTTGGTTTATAGAGTATTCCAGTGCACTGTGATTCAGAGAATAGACAGCATCATGTAAAGCTTACCAGATGCAAGGCAAAGCCAGAACAGTAATAAAAGCTAGAAGAAAGAGTTTGTGTGACAATGAGAGACAATTTATATTTGGGAGAAAGTGAAAGTGAGGGAAAAGAAAATGAGAAAAATCCAGCTATTCACAGAAAATAGCAGAAAAGCATACACTTCTGTGCTCCAAAGGAAATGTAAGAAGATAACTGTGAATTATTACATGGGAGTGTACACTCTTTCCTGTACAAACTACTGTAGGGAACCTGCTTTCAACAGGGAAGCTGGGCTCAATGATCCCCAGACATCCCTTCCAACACCTATGCTTCTATGATTCCATGATTCTATGATTTTACGAGTGATTGTATGGTTTTCTGGAATGACAGCAGTCCAATGTCACATTCTTACACACAGATACAAATGTGACACTGTCCAAATTCACATACGTACAACTACTATCCATCTAGAACAGGGAATAGACATAATTGTTTGTTGACTGATGGCTTTGGAACCCAATATTCTAAACCTGATATGCTTCTGAACCCTGTGAATATACAAAATTTCAGTATTGTTCCTGGCTCTAGTCTACAGACTAACTCTGGCAACGCATATATTTTTTGAGGCCTGTGGCTCAGATGTTTTATGGTGTATTCTAGTGAGGGGTAAATTCTGTAGCTCTGCAATGGATTAAGCATCTATATCAATGAGTCAATTTTCTGGCCCAGGAAATGGGATAGACATTTCTGACAAATAGACTTTTCCAAGAAATATAAAGCAAATGGCTTCTTACTGGGTAAATAAAGCAGATATCTAGACAGTACTAGCCTAATTAAAAAAAATATTTCTCTCAAGTTCCTCATGCAGACAAAGAAGTTGTGGGGTTGCATGAGTGAATTGAATAATAAAGCTAAGATTTTTCTAACAGAGGTGGTTTGTCTTTGGAATTCTGGCATATTTCCCAGATCAGTTAAAAGTAACATGGGTTTTTCCCCTATTCAAAAAAACAAAACAAAACAACCAACCAAACTGCTGTTTTACCTACTATGAAAAGTCATTTTTACCCAAGACACATTTCTTGTAGCTTCTTTTTTTGTAACCAGTCCCTTGAGTTTTAAAACTTACCAAACATTATTTGAAATTTGTTGTGCATTTATTGGATTTCTGTGCATTTTCCCACTGCCAACTGCCATGATTCTACAGAATACAATGGTTCTTCTCATTCAAGCCAAACAGTTTTACACTCTTTCCAAAAAGTCATCATGTTTTCTGGCTGAAGATGAACAGGAAAAACACTTTGTAAACAATGAACTACCTCTATGTTTGCTTTTATTTCGTTACTTAACAACTCCTGTGTTAAGACATCTCAAATTACCAAACCTCTATCAAGGCCCAAATATGACTACTCCTCTATTTTCTGAATCTTTGCTTCAGTGCTTCTGAGGTTTTCAAATGAGTTTGCATTCAAAAGGAAAAACAAAGCCACAACATTGTGAATACAAACCACAAATTAAAGAGTTAGTCTGCTTCATATTACAAAAATATTAAAAAGAATAGATGACAATAAACACTGATCTCCCTTCAGAAAGTGGTTTATTACAAGGTATTCTCAATTGATTTTACTTCTTCCCTCAGTGCCAATTAAAGATGAGCTTTACCAAAGTTAAGTCAGAAAAGTTTGATTGCATTTCATGACAGAGGCAGAATAATTAGGTGTTTTCCCACTGCTTCAAGAGAAGTTACTGATGATTAGCTATGTAGCTATATATTTCATAGAAATAAATCTACATTGAATATCTATCCAAATCTTTGGATATCATGTCTTAGGATGAGCATTTTGAGACAGTAAAATGAACCATTTTATCATACGAAAAACATTATGACGCCTACCACTCTTAAACATCCCTCTTTGTCTTTCTACTTCATGTAAAAGTTTCTCCCTGGGACAGTCACTACTATTCTCCTCACCTCACTCCTTTCTTCCTCATATGTTCATTGCCTTGTGCTATAGTTTAAAGTTTGTATTTCTTTTTACATATCTGTTCTGACAGAATCACAGAATTGTAGAGATTGGAAGGGACCCCTAGGGACCATCGAGTCCAACCCCCTGCCAAAGCAGGTTCCCTGTAGCAGGTCGCACAGGTAGGCGTCCAGGCAGGTCCTGAATATCTCCAGAGAAGGAAACTCCACAACCTCCCTGGGCAGCCTGTTCCAGTGCTCTGTCACCCGCACTGTGAAGAAGTTCTTACACATACTGATGCAGAACTTCCCATTCTCAAGCTTGTGACCATTTCCCCTAACCCTGTCCCCACACACCACTGAAAAGATTCTGGACACGTTCCTTTACCTCTTGCACTTAAAATATTTATAAGTATTGGTAGGATCCCTTCTCAGACTTCTTTTCTCAAGGCTGAACAGATCCAGGCCACTCAGCCTGTCCTCATAAGGGAGATACTCCAGGCCCTTTATCATCTTTGTTGCCCTCTGCTGGACTCTTTCCAGGAGATCCCTGTCTTTTTTATACTGGGGAGCCCAGAACTGGACACAATACTCCAAGTGAGGCCTGACAAGGGCAAAGTAGAGGGGGAAGATCAACTCCCTTGACCTGCTGGCCATGCTCTTTTTAATGTACCCCAGGATACCATTGGCCTTCTTGGCCACCAGGGCACACTGTTGGCTCATGGCCAACCTGTTCTACACCAGGACCCCCAGGTCCTTCTTCACAGAGCTCCTCTCCAGCAGGTCATCCACCAATCTGTACTGATAAACGCGGTTATTCCTCCCCAGGTGCAAGACTCTACACTTGCTTCAGTTAAATCTCATCTGGTTCTTCTGCACCCAACTCTCCAGCCTGTCCAGGTCTTGCTGAATGACAGCACAGCCTTCTGGCCTGTCAGCTACTCCCAGCTTTGTATCATCAGTGAGCTTGCTAAGGGTGGACACTATCCTGACATCAAAGTCATTGATGTCAATATTGAACTGGACTATACATGGAAAATTCTCCACAACTGTGCTTCTTGCCACAGTATTTCCTGAACTGACATTCATTTTGGGTGGAGAAGTTTATTTTTAGATTATGCATTTTTGCATCCAGACATTAAATATTTAAATTATGAAAAACACATCTTAAAATCCCCTCAGAATTCTGGAAATTGTTAGCAGATGACTGATTTAAAGAAAAATGAAATTATCTTGCTTAGTATATACAGATATAGAATAGCATATATATGTATATTATAGTATACTATATGTATAGTATAGTACATATATGTATAGTATATATATATAAATAATAGCAATCCTGTGTGTGTCAAACTAAATGCGTGACGATGAAATTCCTCATCTCCTTCTAACCATGTCTGGGAGTAAATGAAAACTTGTGTGGTTCTCTTATGAACACATGCTATAGCTTATAACTGAGGCAGAGCACTTGCTGAGTGTACTATCAAATTCTCGTCATATTTTTGACAAGATGAGAAAGGTACAAATGTCTTGTTGATAAGCAGCACTATTTCTTTCCAAACAAAAACATTATGTACTGTTATTTACTGTTTCTTTTTACATAGTTAGCTGAGTCTTGGCTTTAGTGTTTGTAAATTCCATTTGAATAGACTCATTTTCTTTTGTTCATCTTTAACCAGCAATGAAATATCATTACGAACAGAGTTAAGTTCACTTTATTCTGGACTCTAGCCGTCAAAGGGTTACTTGCAATTTAGTTTTGGATTGTGTTGTGGCATTTCATCCCTCTTGTAGAACACGATCATGCACAGGAATGAGTATGGCTGCTCAGCCATATTGGTGTAAGAATGAAAGCAGAATACATCCATATTGGTGTAAGAGTGAAAGCAGAATAAAAAATTAACATGTCAGAAAAGGAAAACAGCAGCAAAAAAAATGTCTATGACAACAATGTATTTACTATGCTGGCTCAGTATATTCTTATTCCAGACTGCATTGACTGTACTGAAGAATGATCTTCACCACTTTCTATGACACCTTGCCAAGTCTGAGCTTTAACTGGGGAGGAGGATGCAACTGATTTAGATTCCAAAATATTCAGTCTTTTTCACTCTGTGTTACCCTGCATATATTGTATCTAATCTGTTACTTTGGAAGGGCCTGCAGCTGCTGTTAAGTGATTTATCTCAAGTAACCTCTGTGTTATGACAGCTCTGAGATAGTAGAGGGTCCCAGCAGTGATAAGAGCAGGCACACTCAGCACACAGTGCACAACTGCACATTTATGTCAACGTAAGGGTTGCCAACAAAAATTTGTAATGTTATGATTAATCTTCCCAACCCCCCCCCCCCTACAAAATATTCATTAAGAGAACAATGCAACCTGTAATCCCTTCTGGAGTAATGATCATCTTTAGCAGGGATATTAACTTTATATAATGTACTAACAAAGAGAAAAAAGTTTCCTTTGTATCTGTGATTAAATAATGTGACATCAAAAAGCAGAGACTTGTACTACGAAAATCAATCTCATTGTATTTCAAAGACACCAGATGAGTTCTAACAGCAATAATGTGAAATGCTGCCTTAACTGGAATCATGAAAGTCCAGAATATTTAAGTATATTATTTCAAAACACACACAATTTTATGGAATTCATATATCATGACTATTTCAAAATAATTTTTATAGCATAAAATATCTTTCCAATCTTATTATTAATAATAATAATCACAAGGTATTTAAAAAGTCTAACAATTTACATGCCATCAAAAAAAAAAAAGATTAAAAAATAGATGGGGGGTAAGTTTTCAATATATTTGAATTCCCAAAGTGTAGAATTGTCTTTGGCTGAGTTGAAGTTAATGCAACTAAGAGAAAACTTATGATCAATGTTACTCCAGCAATTGAACTTTTCAACACCTCCTTTCTCTTAAGCTAGCTGTACTGAAAAGTACATTCCATTAAAAAAACTATGCTGGCCTTGTTCAAGTGTCTTTAAAACATATCTTCAGTATCATGATCTATTAAATTACGCTATACTCTGCATCAATGACTTAGTATTAATCTAAAATGAGCTGATGTTACACTGAAGCCTTTCCAGAGTAAGATTATTTGCTCCTCAATTTGAGACTGTAGCCCTACAGAGAGAGAGTTACTTTAGTTAAGCAAGAAATATATATATTTATTTAAGCCTGCTGCACCACACTACTCCACAGCTGCTTTCAGACTTCGTTTATGTCTCAAGCAAAAATTCTGAGATACAAAACATTAAGACAGTTCTCAGCTGAAGTTTAATACAAGACTAAATTCAGATTCAATGAGACAGTTGAACTTATTGGCACGGAAAGGATGCAATAGCTCAGAATAGGAAATACTAAAACGAAGTAGCAGAGTTCACAGATTTCCTGTATGTTCATAGTTCTCCAGTAATTGAGTGAATGAGAAAAATCCACACGTGCAAAGCCATTGTATTCATNTGAGGATGTGAAGGATATCTAAATCACTGAGGAGTGAAGGATATCTAAAATACAGTCCAGACAAATGTGTGTTCAAAATCCTGGCTCTGTTCTGAATTTTAGTAGTCATGCAGTAGGAGTCTGCATGAAAATAGAATCTGCAGTAAGTTTGTAATGTGGTATAACCTGGCAGGCAGCTAAGCACCGCACAGCCATTCACTTACTCCCCCACAGTGTAATAGGAAAGAAAATCAGCAAAAAGGTAAAAATTGTGGGTTGAAATAAAGACAATTCAATGTAACAGATGAGTAAGGGAAAGTAATAATAATAATAATGATAATAAAAAATACAGAAAATAAGTGATGCACAAAGTGATTGCTCACCATTAGCTAAGTGATGCCCAGCCAGTAGCCAAGCAACTGCTGCTCCCTGGCCAGTTCCTCACAGTTTTGTTATTCAGCATGATGTCTTCTGGCATGGAATATTCCTTTGTCCAGTTTTTGTCAGTTGTGGTGGCTCTGCCCCCTCTCAGCTAATTAGAATCATACAGTAGTAGAATCACAGAATTGTAGAATGGCTTGGGTTGAAGAGGACCTTAAAGATCATCTCTAGATCCTACTGCAGGTAGGGTTACCAACCACTACATAAGACACTAGATGGGGTTGCACAGTGCCCCATCCAACCCTGTCTTATTCAACCTCCAGGCATGGGGAATCCACCACTTTTATAAGCTCTGTTAACTATTGGAAGGCCACAATGAGGTCTCCCCAAAGCCTTCTCTTCTTGAAGCTGAGCGAGAGTGGCACCCTCAGCCTGTCTTTGTAGTCAAGGTGCTTCAGCCGTCTGACCATCTTCAGGGCCCTCCTGTGGACCTTCTCCAAAAGCTCCTTATCTTTCTTGTGCTAGGGGTCCTAGATTCAGACAAAGATTGAAACAGCTAAAACATCAGTGTGCTATCAGCATTCTTCTGATCCTAAACATAAAACACAGCATCATACCAGCTACTAGGAAGACAATTATTGCAGCTAAAACCAGGACAATCTGCTTCTTGGTTTTATATTGATAGAACCACAGTATCACAGAATGGTTTGGGCTGGAAGGGACCTTAACTGTCATCTAGTTTCAATCCCACTGCCAAGGGCAGGAACACCTTCCACTAGATCAGGTTGCTCAAAATCCCACCCAACCTGACCTTGAACACTTCCAGGAATGGGACAGCCACAGCTTCTCTGGGCAACCTGTTCCAGTGCTTCACCATTGTCAGAGTAAAGAATTTCCTCTGAATATCTAATCCAAATCAACTCTCTTTTTGTCTAAAGCTGTTACCCCTTGTCTTATCAGTGCACTCCATGATTATCACTCTCTCCAGCTTTCTTGTAGGCCCCTATTAAAATCTATCAGCCTCCTTTCAAAGAAGTTGCCTTAAAATCTTCATGTTTCCATTTTTAAAAAAGTACCAGTAAGCAATTTATTCTCTGAATTCTGTATGAACCTATTTGAAGTGATGAACAGTTTTGTCACAGAGCTGTGAAAATGTGTATTTTACTCCCGAGTTTTTCAAGAGGTCAAAATGCTACAGAATAGCATTTGCTTTATTCTCAGCAATGTGCATATTCAAAAGTGGTGATAAATTATTTTCTCTCTTTCAACAGCAGTTCTATTAAAGAAGTGATTGTTTAGGTATACATCTGCACAAAAGAATGTACGCAAAGATGATGAAAACTTGCCTGTAGAGTTAAAAAAAAATTAAGCATTAATTATTGATGTCTAAAGCTGCTTCTCAGTATTTTTGGTTTTGCTATTTTTTAGGTGAATGTGTTTAACTTCAGAAGATTGAAGCTTCTTTTCCTGCCATCCCTACCCATATCATAGCCATCACAACTTTTTTTTTTTTTTCTGGCACTGTTAGCTATTAAACAAGCTATTATACTTTTAAAGATTGATTGAGCAAAAAACTGCCAAAAGAAAGAAGCAGTGTTGCACAAACCACCTTATAAGTTAAACAACTAGCTTCTAAAATATTTCGCTTTGAATCTACGGTAAGACAATTTAAAGGAGAAAAAATGCATAAAATTTCAGTTATCTGAGTACTCTGAGTTCTTATTACTAGCAGACACTTCTAGTTCATTCTCCCTAGACATAAGAGTAGTCCAGTACCTGCCTCAAATTTCTTCATTTATGTTCAGGACGTTAGTGGTTAACCACAGAATTTCAATATTGGTTGTCAGTGGTAGTAGAGGTTGTTCTGAGCTCTTTTACTGTTGTACTGATATTTTTCAAATGCATTAGATACCACTCTAAAATACAGTATCCTTCCGTCCTGCACTTCTAAACTTTAGATAAAGTGAATTGTGTTAAAGAAGTTCTGCTATAAATTACAGCTGACAGTGGAAGTGATTAAGGCACATAGTTTGATTGCATGCATTAATCTCCACACCTTTCCTCAAGTTTAATTTAATTACATACAGGTGTACATTTCTATTTAATTTATTAGCTTTGTCACCGATCAGTTGCACTGTATGCTATTGCCTGCAAAGGGTGCAAGCCAGATACATGAATAGACAAATAGGATAGTAAAGAGCAAGATAAAAACAAAGCCATAAAGCAAGCAAACAAACAAACAAAAAACTCAAGCATTAAGCGTCACAGCCCTCCCTCAATTGTTCTTTCCTACTGCTAAATCAGAATGTGAAATGAGGCTATTTTATTGTAAAAGATAGTCAAGTATTTTGATTGATAACAGCCCATTAGCCAATGCAGAAACTGCTGAGAAGGTTTAATCCTTTTCTGCTGTGAAAACAGCTGCCACTGTTGGTATATACTTAGGTCACTTCGAAAGTAATGCCTCCTATTTATTTCCATGAAAACTACAACACATACAAAGAACACAATAACGCTACTTGATAGAGCAAATCTGCAGCTATGAAACACTATTTTTCAACATAGTCATCACCATTAGCTATGCTTTTTCACCAGCAGTGAAAAACAGCCTGCATGCCGTGCTTGTAAAAATCTGCATCAGTGGAATTCACAACAAAGGTGACCCACTGATTCACAGCTACTATGACTGTTGTTGCTAGGAAAATGTAGCCCACGCAGTCCATCTTTCATCAGCCTGAACAGACGGAAGACAGAAGGCACCAAATCTGATCTATATAGTGGGTGTGGTACAACAGTCTAGCCAAGTTTGGCAATGCACTCCATGGTCTTTAAACTGGTATGATGCCTGGCGTTATCTTGTTAGAAGAGAAGGGTTGCCTTCTTCTCTGGCCTGACTCCGAAAGTTGGAACTTTTAGCTTAGTCAGCATTACAATGTAGTAGTCAGAGTTGATAGCTTGTCTGGGTTCCAGGAAATCCAGAATGGTCACCACTTTCTTATTCCAAAAGACAGAGAACATCACTTTATCCACTGAGGGCTGTGTGTTTTACTTTTTCTGAGAAAGGGAATACATATGTCGCCACTCCACGGATTGCCATTTTGACTCATAGTAGTAGCATTGTGTCTTGCCAGCAGTAATGGTCCTCAGTGCTGGCATCTACTGTCTCCATAAACATTCAGAAAATATCAGTGAGTGTTTATGGGTGCAATTTTTTCCGCATGGAGAAGTCCAAAGGCACACCTTTGCTTCATACGCATTTACATGTCAGATGCCATTTTTTTAGGCTGCCCCTCTACTGCCATCTGTCACATGGAAACGAAATGTAACAGAATATTGGTGGGAAGGTTCAACCCCTACTACCATATCACCAACATCACCTCTGATGTTGTGGGCCAACATAATTAAATAAGGGGCATTACTTTTGGAGCAGCCCTCATACTACTCAGGTGTCATCAATCATATGAAATCACATTTTGCTATTATTTTATTTCATTTTGTCATTATTTGGTCATTTTTTGGATCTGGCTGTTCACCATTTGCATGTGCATTGTATTGACCCCAGTTGACCGCCTTGTGCCCAACACACCACTCTCTCACTCTTCCTCCTCAACAGGACAGGTGGAGAAAATACACATGGAAGAAACAGCTCATGGATTGAGATAAGGACAATTGCTAACACAGGTAAAATGGACTTGTCTTGAGGAAGATAAATTTATTGCCAGTTAATAACCATAAAACATAATTAAAAATGAATAAAAAGCAAACTATAAACCTTGCCCCCAACTTCCTTATTCCACCTCTCCTCATGACCAGTGCAGAAAGATGGGGAATGAGGGCTGATCCATAACACTGTGTCTCTCCGACTCCTTGAAGCTCATTCCCCTACTTCAGCGCATGGTCCCACAGGATGCAGTTGCTCCTGAAATTATCTCATGTAGGTCTAATAAGGGCTACAGGTGGATATCTTCTCCATGTGGTGCCCATAGGCTGCAGGGAGACAGGTTGCTCCACCATGGACCTCTCCATGGGCTGCAGAGTACATCTGCTCTGCTCCTGGTGTACATCAATGTCAACAGACCTCAGTGTCTGCAGAGCTGTTTATCTCACACTTCTCACTCCTCTCTCCCAGCTGCTGTTGCACAGTAGTTTTTCCTTTTCTTAAATATGCACTCACAGAAGCACAATCAGCTTCACTTATTGGATCAGCACTGGCCAGTGGAGGATCCCTTTTGGAGCCAGCTGAAGCTGCCTCTTGTCTGGCATAGGGCAGTTTCTGGGCTCTGCTCACAGAGGCCACAGCTTCACTGCCCTTCTACCAAAACCTTGACACAGAAACCAAAGAAATGATGACAAAGTTATCTCTTCTTCCTGATCAAGCAAACATGAATGCTGATGTTAATTTTAATAAACTAAGATCAAGACCCAGATTTTCAGCATTTTTGCTCTGATATATAAGTCATGCGTTTGGTTTCTTTTCTCAGCTTCTTCATAGCCCAGATTAGACATTGTCAGAGTTTTGCATAATTAGCATAGCTGTTACTGCCAGAACACTAATGCACTTACAGCCAGTAATGCTTACAAGACTCTACTCAGAAACATGCTTCTGGTCAGTATTTGGAGTTTGATTTTAAACTGTATCATAAGGACTGGCGTCTTTCACCATAAAAAATCCCTAACCAAAAGGATTGTCTTTTTTTTTCTTTTTTCTTTTTTTAAATGCATTCTACCTTTCCACTGACACAGAATTTGATGTGTTTTGTTTGTCTTGCTGTAGCATACAATAGTGAATTTTAACTGTTATTAAACGAATTGGAAGAACAATTTGTGATTTTATTGTTTATTTCCACATTGACATGGATAAAACACAAGAAATAAAAATTTTTCTGTACCAACAAATGACAAATTGTCAACAGCTTTAGACTGTATTTTCCCCATATCAAGTCGTAAAATTTGTGAAGCTGAAATGAATAAGTATTTGATAGAAGAAAGATTTAGTTAATCTGTCAGTCAGTTAGTTAAAAAAATGTATGTTTATTCCCTACTGGCATTTAAAAAGTGCACACTAAAGCATTTCAAAACACCATTGTGTTGAAACTGCACACTATGGAATTGAAAATGACCTCTTAAATAAAACAGTGAATGGCACAGCACATGCAATAATTATTAAACTTGTTTTGTGAATATAAACAAATAAACTATTTACTTATGACCAGTGGATTTAATGATTGCACGTGCTGATAGAAAAAAATATGTCTTCCCAAGGAATATTTCTGTTGTATTCCATGTCTATTGATTTTAGAAAATGTTTTTAATATAATGCATGTACATTATTACTGTTTCTGAGTGATAAGTGCAGTAGCCCTTCCTCAACTGAGGAGCATTGACAGTACTAATTATAACTTGCAAACAAGTGCATGACTGTGTTCTGCATTACACCAAACTTCATGAAAGAACAGACAGCATGACTTAGAAATAATACACATCAAAGGGCAGTAGGAAGGCTTTCAGTTTGTATGCTGTGTATCAGCTACATGATATACCCAGCAGGTGGAGAGTGCTAAATCTGATTTTTTAAAATTTATTCATTTCCACCATTATGTACATTATATAGTGAATATAAATCTAAAACAGTCATTACTTTTACAAGTCCATAAGCTGATGAGCAGTCTGGCAGACTGAGTAACAAGCAACTCCAGGCAGGTGAAGAACAAATTAATCATCATTCAACACAGGAAACAAATCCCATGCCAAGGGAAATACTTCAGAAGAAGTTGCTATTGGGCTACCATCAGTTTATGTTAGTCATACAAAATAAAGAAAAAATGAAGCAAAGCCAGGAAGTTTATTTAGCCTTGGTAGTACATATACATAGGAAAAGAATCTTTATGTTCAGAACAAGGTAAAATGTATGAATTGGCTAAAACTTTGAATGCACATTTGCAATCTCAAACCAATAACCAGCATAATATAAATAGCTGTAACAAAAGAAGTTTCCACTGACCTATACTATTCCTTACAAATTTACATTTCCAGGTATTTCATGTATTACTGCTTCATGAAGAAAATTACTGCTTTCATTGAGACAAAAAACCTGAAGTACTTCCTCATAAATGCCATCAAAACAGCTAATCAATGTACAGAAATAACCTTGCAACCTGCAATAGCCCTTCTGTTCAATTTCTCTGTGAAGTCTGAAGCTCTAAATACACTACTTTTAGGGCACTACAGATTACATGTGATGTTATACGTGTATATTATGCTGACTGCAGACTGCTGACCAAGAAAATCTTCCACTATTCAGAGATCATTTCTTTTTCTCTTTCTTCTCTCTACACACAGGTTGCTCAGAAACCTCAGAAAGTTCATACAGACCTCTGAATGACTTGTCTATAAAAGACACATTTTTCAAACTTCGCAAACATGCATTTAGAAAAATACATGAACAATAAGCAGATAATATGGTTGCGATTACGAAGTCTTTTAGTTCTACGCAAATAAGTTTGAGTATATGAAGACAATAAAAGAACAAAATCCTTATTTTTCAGGTATCAAAACAGAATACACGAGTCAGGAGGAATACTGCTTGTTGGAACAATTTATCACCAGTCTACTGAAGACGGGTTTAACTGTTCTCCCTTTACATGAAATCTGATAAAATAACTGTTCCTCACATTTAGGAGACAGATTAGGAATCTTTACTCTGATATTGACCTTTCTACATGCCACAGTTATTTAAACATTATCATAAATTAACATTAATTTTAGAAGGAAAAGATTTAACATAGTGAAGAGCAGAAGTTTGTTTAAAACTTAAAAAAAAAAAAAAATAAGGAAGAGGAGGACATGAAGACATCCTGACATGGACTTGCTAGTACTTCTAACCTCTTAGAATACTTACTCTGAATCAAGACAAAGTATTCCTGCTCTGCTGAGTACAAAATTGTTCTGTTGTTCTTTTGTCTGATTTGGAGAAAGCGCACTGTAACTGCACTCATCCATTTAATTTATGTAGCTGTGTTTTGAGTGTGACAACCTTCAGAGAAAGGTCAATAACAAAAAGGGTATATAGGTGACTGGCAAGTTAAACAGCTTACACTGTGTAAACAAAAGGAATAATTACTTAACTTCCCAGATTTCTTTTTGTGTTTCTAACAAAAAAAAGAACAAAAAATAATTTATTTTTAAGGAAATTTATTTCAAAGGAAAACAGATAAATCCTGTGTAATGCTGTAAGAGACTGAAAGATTGTAGGGCTATGTCTCAACACTGGCAGCGGGAAGGGTGCAGGACTTTGTCATCTTACTATCTTGGCAACTGGACAGTATTCACCAATCAGAAGTTCCACCAATCAGGAGCCTACACCCTGGAGCCATCCAGCAGCACCCAAGCCTCTTCGAGAACTTTCCAGAGCCCTCTAGAAACACACACAGGGCATGCACTCCACCCCCGAGTGGTGGGACGGGGCGATATGATAAAAAGGGGCGCAACTAGTGGGAGAATGGGGAGAGTGAGAGGGACAGTGGCGAGAGCAGGAGAACAGTGAGAGCGAGAACAGCAGGAGCGAGTGGGAGGACTGTGAGAGAGCAGCGGAGACCGAGAGAGAGAGAGCGAGCATCAGAGAGAGAGCCGTGAAGAGCCGCGTGACACCGCGAGCGGAGGAACAGCGCCTCCCTCGTCCCCCCCCCGAACTGCGCCACGGTCGCTGGTAACACCGAGCTCTTCCATCTCCCTTCCTTTTTCCGTTATCCCCATCCCCCGTTGCAAATTTGTCCCGTCAGTAACAGCATCGTCGGTAACAGCAGACACTCCCTTTTTCCCTTCCCTTTTCCCACTCTTCCTCCATCACAAATCCATCCCCTGGTTAATAAAGTTTCTTCTGTTTAGGCACTTGACTCCATTTTGAGCCTTAATTCTGCTCCCGAGAATTATAGGACCAAGTCACGATAAAGTGACATTGGATCGTGACAAATGCAGACCTCTAGGCTGAGGATAGAAAACATCTTTCCCTATGTAACATCACATGTTCTCAACATTTGGTTAGAGGTATAAGAACATTTAGATCTTGAGGAAAACAGAAAGATAGACATACCTTAGTGACTGACCACTATGATTTATAATGGGTAAGAATTTTTAAGAAGTCTTTCACCAGAACTAAAACAACTCACCTCCTTTAATGTTCCATTAAACTTAACTTCTCTTAAGCATAACTTTCAAGATTTTCCAGTAATTAGATATGTTGCCTTTTCGGAAGCATTAAAATCAGTTCCTTTATAAAGAAAATTGTTCAGAACAGAATGTATGAAACATTCTTCCTTAGAAATGCAGGACTATCCACAATGGAAGAAGAACATACTTCATATTCAACTTAAAACTCTTCATGGCTCATCTATGTAAACATATTTTATGAAAAAGGTAAAATGAACAAGATAAAGACTCGCTAAAATTCTGGGGGTTTTTTGTTTGTTTGTTTGTTTGTTTGTTTGTTTATTTTTTCATTGTTGTTCCTTTCTGAGACTTCTGAGAGATCATATCCACAGGGGAAGAATTTGTCATCTGCTTAATTTTCAGAATCCCTTATTGTCTTGTGGTTAGAGGATGTTTTTGTTTTCAGATCATTGCATTCACAAAGAGGTTGTGCACTGAAAGCTGAAACCATGTAAACTGGAAATTGACATGCTCCACAGAAAAATGAGACAATGTTTCTCCACTTAAGCTCAGGCAGAACATGTAATTATTTTCATATCTTCCAGGAACATTGGGTTAGTGTTAGATTGTTTTAATGCTGTGCACTCGCAGTAAATAAATAAATAAATACATAAATAAACATTTTGATTCTGTCATTCAGAACCAGCTTAGTGAATCTGTTTCACTTAGAATTTAGATTCACTTCTGAGTTCCATAAAAGACTATTGATCAATTCTGTCCATGTATAAAATGATTAGTTTCCAGTTAGATTTGTCATAATGTTGTCTTGCTTCATCTCTCTCATCTTGTTAGGCTGTTTTCAAGGATTGTGAGTATCACTGCAGGCATCAAGTAGTAGTTTGGTTGCTGCTCTCCCAATTCTGTTTTAACAAATTCAACTGTTTATGTATTCTACAGAATGACATCAGCCAACAAGTCAAAAAAAATATGTAGAGAGCTTTGATAGAAATCATAGAATAATAGAGTACCCTAAGTCAGAAGAGACCTCAAGAGATCATCTGGTCCAACCTTACATGGGAAAACAAAGACCAAGTGAGGTTTCTTAGCACCCTGTCCAACCTCATCTTGAAAACTTCCAGGGATAGGATTTCCACCATGACCCTGGGGAGGTTGTTCCAGTGATTGTTCTTACTGTAAAAGATTCTATCTTATATTAACAAGGAACATCACTCAGTGCAACTTGTATCTGTTGCCCCTTGTCTTCTCCATGCAGCTTCTTGTGAACAGGAAGCCTCCATTGTCTTTATAACTGTCTTCTGAGCGCCAGAATATTAAGTGATATCACCACTGACCCTCCTCTTCGTCAGAGTGGAAAGACCTAACTTTTTATAGGGTAGGCTTGCCAGCCATTTGATAGTCTTTGTGACACTCTTTTAGACCTCTCTAGTCTGCCTGTGTCTTTTTTAAATTGTGAGGAACAGAACTAGACACAGTATTCTATGTGTGGTATGACAAACACCGAATAGAATGGGATGACCACATCTCTATCTCTGCTTGTAATGCCCCTGCAGACACAGCTAAAGACCTGATTTGCCTTTGTTACTATAGCGATGTGCTTCTAACTCATGTCCGTCTTGTTGCCCACCAGGACTCCCAGTACCCTTCTAGAAAGGCATCTCTTTTGCCACACAGATCGTAGCCTGTGTTGAGCTCTCAGAGAATTATGGAATTATATAGAATGGTTTGGGTTAGAAGGAACCTTAACGATCATCTAGATTCCATATGCAGGACCTCCTTCCACTCCACCAGGCTGCTCAAAGCCACATTCAACCTCGCCTTGAACACTTCCTTGAATGGGACATCAACAGTTCTAGGCAAGCTGCTCTAGTGTTTCACCATCCTCACAAGAAAGTTTTTCTCCCTCATATCTAATCTAAATCTATCCTATTTTAGTTTAAAGCCATTACGCTTTGTCCTATTGCTACACTCTTTGATAAAAAGTCTCTCTCTTTCTTGCAGTCCTCCTTTGGGTGCTGGAAGGCACTGTAAGGTCTCCTCAGAGCCTTCTCTTCTCTAGCCTAAACAACCTCAAATCTCTCAGCCTGTCTTCAAAGGAGAGGTGCTCCAGTCCGCTGATCATACTCATGGCCCTCCAGTGACCTCATTCTAACAAGTCCATGTCCTAATTACGTTGGGAGGCCAAGAGCTGAACGCAGTACTCTAGGTTGAGTTTCATGACTGTGGATTGGATGGGGAGAACCACCTTCCTTGACCTTTTGGTCATGCTTTTCAGTTGTGTCATCCCAAGTGGATGTCCACAAAGTGGACTTTGTTAAATGTCACATAGTTCTTGCTTGCCTGCTCTTCCAGCCTATCTAGGTCTCTCTGCAAGACAGCTTTCCCTTCTGACATGGGCACCTCACTACTTTGTTTAGACACCAGTAAATATGGTAAGAGTGCTTTCAGTTCCATTACGGTGATCATTTATGAAACAGTTATTTATAGCATAGGGCCCAGTATCAATTCCTGGGGGGCCCCACTGACGACAGGCTGTAGTCTGAGTAAAAGCCATCAGCTACCTCTCTGAGCGTAGCCTGTTGTTGTGCAGACCACCCTTCCAATCTGTCTTTCCAATGTGTCTAGGAGAGAGCTGTGGGAAACAGCATAGGTCATTTTGCTGAAGTCCAGGTAAAACAAAAAAAAGCAAAACAAAATAAAACAAAACCAAACACTCCTTTCACAATGTCGACAGAAAAATTTGTTGTAAAATGTAATCAGGTGAGTCAGGCATAATTTACTTTTGATAAATCTGTGTGGACTTTTCCCAGTCACCTGCATCATTTGGTCTATAATATTTTTCAAGAGGGCTCACTCTATTACTTTCATAGGGACTGAAGTAAGATTAATGGGACTGTAATTTCATGGGTCCTCTTTTGGGCCCTTCTTGTAGATGGGTGTGGCATTTGTTCTCTTCCTGTCATCAGGGATATCCCCTGATCTACATAAATTTTCAAAGATTATAGAAAGGGTTTTTGCAACAATGTCAGCCACCTCTCTTAACACCCTGGAGCAGATTCCGTCTGGACTCATAAATTTATTTGTGCTGAGACCTCTACAAATGCCACAGAACATCCCTTCCTCCCCTAATGGTGGGCCATCACATGTTTGTCATAGCTGTTTGATCCTGTGATGTGGGATCCATCTACACCCATAAAGGTAGAGATAAAGAAGGTGTTGAGAACATCTTACTTGCATTTCTTGTAGATGCTTTCCTTACCCTGATTAGCAATGGTGTATATCTTCTTCATGCTTCTTCTTACTGCTTATTTATATGAAGAATTCTTTCCAGTTGTTTTTGATGTCTTTGTCCAATTTCAGTTCTAACTGAGTCTTAGCTTTCCTAATTGTCTCTCTGCATGTCCTAGAAAGATTCTTGTAGTCCCTGATGGTTATTTGGACACATTTTAATAGGTAGAATGCTTCTCTTTTTCTTTTAAGCACACCCAAAATCTAGCTTTTTGGGCAAGGTAGTCTCTTTTTCTTCCTCCTTCCTTTCCTTGCACAGGAGATGGACTGTTCTTGTGCTTCCAAGAGGCTTTTCTTGAATGACTCCCAGCACTCACAAGCTCCTTTGCCCTCCATGGATGCTTTCCATGCAACTGGGTTCTAACTATATTGAAGTTGGCTGTTCTAGAATCCAGGGTCCTTGTCATAGTAGTAGTATTCAGTGTTTTCAGCAGTATCTTAAACTCCACAAAATTACAATTTCTGTAACCAAGGCTTGGTAGTTACATTGTCAAGTAAGTCTTCTTATCTTGTGAACAGTAAATCTAGAATTGCTCTTCTCCTATTCAACTTGTCCAGCCTCTGTAGCAGAAAGTGCTCCACAACACATTCCAGGAAACTATTGGACTAGTTGTACACCACTGCATTTTTTTTCCCCCAGAAATATCTAAATCACTGATGAGGGCCAGGTTCTGTTGGCCCTGGACTTTCATGAGCAGCCAAAACAAGGTTTTGTTGGCTTCATCATCTTGATTGAGAGGACAGTGACAGATACCTAATGCAAGATCCCGCTAGGTGATAATCCCTCTAAACTTGATCCAAAGATATGCAATAAATCTTTTGTGAACTCCATAGCTCACCTTCATATACTCAAACAGATGAATGCAAATTATAAACAGCAATAATTCTATGGTATGTATGTTTTTGCTGAAGAATACAAAGATGACGATAATTTCTAAGAGAAAATCTTTTTCCAGTGGAATTTTCAATTTACTAGATTTCTCTGTAATTTTAACTACTGCTTCTCTTCCTAAACATTTACATCTATGGACGGATTTCTTATCTTCCTTAATACCCTATGATGAAGAATCTTTCATCTCAAACTTGTAGATGGAAAAATGAAGTAAATGGAAGATTAAGATCACAGAGGAAGTCAGCCACTTCTGTTGACAGCCCTGTAATGCCATTTTCAAATTGCAATATTTACCTTATTGGTATGTATCATTCTTAAACTATCTTTCTGAAACAGGTAAGTCAATCATGAGGCAAACAGATGTTGAACAGGGAGAACAGGGAATGTGTTCGCAGAATAAAAACAAGGAGTCAACAAGAAAAACATGAAACAGACTATAAATTTCTCTAACTCCTGTGCCACATACAGTTGAGGTCCTTTCACAGATGTAATTAGAAAAATGTTTACATTTTATCTTTTAGCTATATTTTGTGAAAATTCTGTCAATGTTCCAATTATTTTTGAGTTTTAGATTATTGTTTGCTTGAAATCTCTCAGAAAATGGTAAGTGTAACATATGTAACATTCTTCAGCATTCATTACAGTATCATGTGCTAACTTTAAGCCAAAGTGCTGAGATATGAATACAATAAATAGAATGTAACACAAATAGAAAATTGGCAAGATTGTTAGGGTCGAAGGTCTATAAACAGTGAGACAGTCTAACTGGATAACAGTTACAATGGGAGTCCATCAGAGACCAGGTCTGAGGCCAATATACTTTCAGTAGTATTTAATTATTTATCTTTATGACAATCTAGATTATAAGGTGACCTGCACCTTCAGCAAGTTTGTGGATGATAATGAATTTAGATAAATGGTCAATATACCATTGGACAGTGATACCACGCATAGGAGTCCGGACAGGTTGAAGAACCAGACAGGTATTCCATGAAATTCACCAAAGACAAATGCAAAATCTGGCCACTGTGATGGAAAAAAACTGCAGCAGGACGGGTTGGGGCTGATCGGCTGGAATTAGCTCTGTTCTTTCCCCTCCTGGCCCTGTGGACATCAAGTTGGTAGTGCCCATAGGCAGTGAAGTAGCTCTCACACCTTGTGCTGCATGAACTCAAGGATCTTGCTCTGTTACCTGGGAACCATGAGATGTACCTAAAAGCTGTGGTGAGCCTGGTGCTTTCACACTCATCATAGACGCTAGTGTTCTGGAGAGAATCCTGGGGAAGCCACTGAGGTGGTCTTGGTTGGAGCACAATATATGAAGAAAGTCTGTGGAAACAGGGTCTGTTCAGCCAATAGAAACAGGAAGATTGAGGGAAGACATTATTCCTCCCCTCAGGTAATGAGAGAATGTAGAGAAGATGGAGCTGTACAGTGAAAGTAAGCAAGACAACATGTAGATGGGAAGTTTCTGATAGATAGGAAGATAAAACTCTTTCACTATGGTCAAGATGCTAGAAAATGCTACCCGGAAAGGCTGTGTCATCCTTGGAGACATTAAAAACAAAGGTTTGAACAATTTAATCTAGTCAGACTTTATTTCAGCAAGGGATCAGATGACGACCTGAAATAATTTTCAAAGTATATTTTTCCATGATTTTATATTACAGAAAGATTATCTCAAAAGCAGTTACTTTATGAGTGGTTTGCAGCAGGTTACACTCTCTAGGTTTTCTCCTACATTTGTCAAACATGCAGTGAGTTTGTTTAAATAATAAATAACTTAGCTTTACATGCATTTTTCTTAATGTTTTTAAAAAACTAGCACTGCACACACATCTGTCTGGGAATAATGTCGATGACATGGAAGTCAGAAATAAAGGGAGAAATTCTCCATTTGGAGATGCTGCTTGTCCTGTTTAGTTCAGTCTTTCAAAGCTGTGAGATTTATTTTATGACCTACATTCTTTGGCAGTTCTGCCTGATTGTTACAGTCACAACAACACCACAAAGATCCAGGACGTTTTCTAAACATTTGAATACATAATGAAATATACAAGACTATTACTTTTTGCAACAGAGTAAAATACAATTACATTTTAGTTTCCAGTCTTCTGACAATAAGTAGGACAAGACCTGTATACCGTTCTGCAGGTATCTCAAACTTAAGCTATCTTTTTAAATGATTATAAAATTCTAATTTATTTTCTTGCTAGAAAAAGTAAAATTGTATTAAAAAAAATAACAGCAATTTTTAAAAAAGAAACAACCTACTGTCTTCCAGTCAGATAGCATTGTGTCTGTTTTTTACATAGCATTTTTTCATGCTGTGTAAAATTCCATCTATACTAAGATGGTAAAACACCGTACAACATAAAATTAACTCCCCAAGTTACAATTAGACACTCCACTTGTTGGTGATTTCTGTATTGACAGCTCAAATGAAATAGGATCACATAGACTCTTGATTACTATGATTACTTTTGAACAGTATCTTTGCTACATACACTTTCAGAATTCTACCAGCCATGAATCAAACCAAATCATGTCAAGAAGATTTTGAAGTATCACAGAACAGACGAACTTAAAATTTTGTACTTAAAATGAAGTATTTTGTGGAGACATGAGTCTTTGAAGGATTAAAAGATACAAGACAGATCAGAAAAATGAACGACAATTGAATACGTGAAGGGGAGTGAATCAATCCTCCTCCCACAACCTGCAGGTCATGTGTTTTATTAACTGCTAATGTATTGATTTTACTTTCACAAATATTGGTTTGGGGAGGTGTGGGGCAGTATCAAACTCTGCATGCTGTGATAAATCAAATGTAATATACCATTAGAAGAAACACTTCCAAAGTAATTAATGGTTTAACTCACTCTGAGAATTTTCACCTACTGTTGCAGGGGAAACATAAGTTGACTGTTGTATTTTGCTGCCGAAGCTGAAAGGCTTGGCTATTTGCTCTCCCTCTCCATCCCTCTTCCTCTGCTCTTCCTGTATTTCCCCTCTTCTTTCCTTCCCTCTCTCTCTCTCATTAGAAGCAGTTCAACGAAATGAAAGCAACAGTAGGATCACAGTCGTTTCCATATATCAAAATATGATATAGAAATGTTTGTGTCAAGCTACTTCATTACTTATTTTGTTGAATAAAAAATGCATGATGTCAAACATGAAGCCTAAAAACCTTGTGTTCAGGATTCTGTTTTCCTTACCAGTCAGCAGCCTATGAAATGGAAGAAAAACTGTAAGAAATACTTGCTGAAAACTATTTTTGGAAGAAATCTATTTTCCCTGCTGGACTTGCACAACAGTTTAGCAATATTTTCAAGCATTTCACTTCCCTTACACAGAGCTTCCTTCAAAGCTTTGGCATAGAATTATTCTTACTTTACAGCAAAGGACGAACCTCTTGTGATTTGAAGCTACTGGCATCTTCTCTAAGAAGGCCTGTATTTTGCATTACAAAGAGAGTTCATATTCATTATAATTTATACTAAAGCCTGTATCACTGTCTCTGGACTTGTATGAGAATTTAGAAATTCAAACTTCTCACAGGAAATTCATTTCATGCACATAATAAGCCATATCTACAGAAGGAAAAATATATAGCAGTTTAGAGTCACCGGATATTTTTTATCTACATTTATAGAAAACCATTATACTTTTATTTTCTAGGGGAAGTGAAACAATCAGAAGACAGAGAAAAGATGCCTATCAAGGATGCTATCTTAACATCAGAATTCACTTTTGTTTGTTTGTTTGTTTTGTTCATCTTTTCCAAAGCATCACAGAAGTTTGAATTGTTTTATTTTAAAATTTTAATTGAATCATATTTATAATCTTTACCTTATCAACTGTAACAAATGCTTTATCTCATAAGAACTTAAAAAAATAAAATAAAATATTCCTACCACTTGTAGATGGCATAAGTGGCTAGTCGTCTACAGAAAACCATGATCCTGAATAGGTTTGTGCTGTTTTAAATACCACTCAAATGGCTGAAGAATATAGGATAGCAAGAGATTCCTCACCTTCATGTAACATTCACTGATTGAAGCACCACTGAGCGTAAATCAGGCTATTATACTCTTAAAAAAAAAAAAAAAAAAAAGGTGCAGTGTTTGTGAATTTGGAAGGTACTTTCTGCTACTTTTTGGTCAGAAATAAATGTAAAATTATAGATGCCATCAAAAACTTGTTTATTGTTAAAACTTGTTAATTATTGTGTGCTATCAAACTATTAAAGTTATATCACATTTTCTAAAAATAAATAAACTAGTACTCTGATTCAATACTGATATTGTCAATTGTTTTTCATATATTTATGAGAAGTAAGTTTCTCATAAAATGTATGTAGTGAAATTACAACCTTAGCTTGTGTGGAGATCTTCAATTTAGAAAGTATCAGTGGAAAAATCTTCATCCAGCCTGATAGCATAGTGTAAGTTTTAAATAGTCTTAGCTCCTTTGGTAATTTTTTACAAGATATCTAGTCATGTGTAATATTCTCCATTTTCCTCACCACCCTCTGCATATACAGTTCTGCATCTCAAATTGACACCAAAACCTGGGAGCAAAACTCACTAACCCGAATGACAGGTTAGAAATCTGACGTTACTTAATGAAGCTCTGGGTACATGGGGGACAGTTCCTCCTAGCACGTATGCCTCAGTGATAGATCACACACATCATATACATTTAACTTGTGAATATTCATACATTTTCCACAAAGTGCCCACCTAATTCCAGGGATTGCTATACATATTAAAGCCTAGTACTATTGATGCACTGTATTGTTTTGGGATCCTTACAAAGGGATGTTCGTTGGTTGTGGAGTTCCACCGGGTGGAGCTTTTGGGCAAAAGGTTGTATGCTAAGTAGGCTAGGTCCTGCATTTGGTCGAAAGAATGATGTACAGAAGTTAGCTAATGACATGTTTTCTTTTAATTAGTAAGTCGACCTTGGTCTGTGCAGATCAGTCATGGCATAAGATGCCTCCCTACCATAACAGGCTCTAGATGTCCTTTTTCATCTGAGAAAAATATGCTTTCTCTCAGAATGTTGATTGAACGTCAATTTGCATGAAGTTCTGTGTTAACTGAATTAAGACAATGTAATTAATTGTCAGGTGTCAAAATGACTATAGTGTGCAAGAAATAAGAAAATAAAACATGAGAACAAAAACTTTGAAATAGAGAAAAACAAAGCTTTACAAGTTTCTAAATCAGTAAGCTTATTCTAGCTTTAATGCAATGAACATGGTTACAGTAGTACAATAGGCTCCACTAAAATAACATGCTTTGTTTTGTTTTCTGTTTTGTTTTGTTTTGTTTTTATGGCCATATCAACATCTTATGGTACTTGTGTCATTGTCCACTGTGGGAAACATCAGCTGGATAGATGAAGGTAATTAAAATATATTTTTATTTGTCCAAACTGACCACTTTATTTAATACTTACATATTTTCTGACATAAATATAATTCTGTGTAAATATAATTTACAGAGTGAGAAGCTTAAATTGTCAGAATCATAAAGCTATGCTTCTATGTCTCATAATTCCTTAATCTCCCTTTGTTCCTTACTTTCAGTGGTGGTTTTCCTGACATGCCTATCACAGAGTCACAGAGTGACTAAGAATGCCCAGGAGTTCTGGAGATTGCCTAGTCTCATCCAAGTGCAGAGCAGCATGCTGCTCAGGGCCACATTTTATTTTATTTTATTTTTTTTGTTAATATGTACTTATGAAACTACAAGTAGCATAGAACTTTAGGCTGTGGAACAAAAGAAATCTTCAAGAGATTTGTTCTCTGCACTCATTAGTTTGATTTGTAGACTTTCTACTATTGTACAGGAAAAAAGCAGTAGCAAGTATGTTTCTCCAAGTTTATTCCTACTAGCTTTCACTTATTTGTACTGAGTCTCTTTAATACATCTTTGACTGTAATTGGAGACTAATCAATATCTAGGACAGTGCTCCTGAGGTAAAAACACTCTTCTATTCCAGCCTTTTAAGAGAAGACCACTCTTTGCTGATTTGTTCCCACTATTCTGAGGGATATGTACTTCTCCTACAGTTGACTTAAGAGCACCTTTTACTAATAAAATATGACATTTTTGCAAATGAGAAGTTTCTGTTTTTTCACATAACATATTTTAGGACCACCTTATTATTTTGTGCTTGGATTCATAATTTGCCTAAATTTTACCTAAAAAAAAGCAGCCGAAATAATCTCCTTTTGTTTCTTATAACCTTTAGGTCAAACTGGTATAGTATGTTTATAGAAACTGCTGCCAGTTTTATCTACATATTAGAGGTGCAAGTATGAACAACATTCCACACTTACTAATACTAAAGGAATGTTTCTTTTTTCAATTTTGCAGTTTCAAAGATAAATTCAATGCATCCAACCTATTATCATATAAAATTGCAAAACTTTAGAAAATTTTTGCTTACTTTATTCTTTTCACCTCTACTTGTCTCAGTGTTTAAGTCTTGCCGTCACTTGAAAGTATCCAGTCAATTGATCAAAGGCATGAAAGTATGTGACAAAGAAAATTATTAAATGCATTTATGTCCGCCTCTTTCCCAAATGACGTATTAAAAAGAAGAATCAGCATCAGTTCTCACAAACTTAATGAACTTATACAAGCTACATTTACACTTCTCATTGCATTTTAATAAGATTTGCTGTTTATTGAAGCTATTTGTCCTTTTATGTTATCTTACTCCCTTTTATCTTGAGGACATACCATTGGTCACACCCCTCCCTTCTCTCTTTAATTTCTTTTCTTAACAATGCTCTAAATGAGATAGTTGAGCAAACATGTATTTGTTGTGTTTTGTCAATTATGAATCAAAACTCAGGTATTTGTAGGTGATAATTAAGATGTCTTTGTGTAAAATGGAGAATAGCAAGTTTTCTTATCAGAGTTCAATAAACACATCAGACCCTTTTAAATGCAAAGACATTTTTGTTTCTTTTATATTTTGATGCCATGTTGACTATTGTTTAAGCTGCAACTTTTAGAAAACAACAAAAAACTTTTTTTTTTTCTTTTTTTTGATGACTAGGTTGAATGAAAAAATGAGCAGATCACTTGAGGCTAATCATTATTTTACGTATTGTTTGGTAATAAGAATTAATGAAGTAAATGTATTTTAGGTGCCAACAGCTTAAAACACTACCTATGCCTAAGCCACTGAGACAGAAAGCTGCAATATATATTGAGGTGTATGGACAGTAAGTGCTATCATCACCAGAAGTTTTCAAAAGGGTATGAAAAAAAGGAAAAATTCACTGAAGTTACAGACAAGAAAGGAATAAATGACTGCTGCGTATTGCAAAGTGATGTGTAAATGCCACAATTAAAAACTCAGTGGCTGCCTTGTTTCTTTAATTATATTCTTTAAATTGCATTCAAAAATTTTAAGTGATTGCCAATGATAGACCAGTCACAGAAAGCAGATATGCAGCATTACTTACCAGGAATTTTCTCCTGATACATAGGTGAGTTTTCCTTTTCAAATATTACTGTCTTGTCTTAATTTTTATTTCAGTGACAAGTATCACACCAATTATAGGCTCCTTCTCCTTATTGTTCAGTACTGGCACACATTCCAAACTATTTTTGATAGCTTGCACTATGCATATTTAAATGTATAGTCTCCTCTGAAGAAGAAATCTGTAATCATTTTTTGTCTTTGTTTGGACATGTGATAGTTTTAATTTCTTCAACAAGTAGTGAACTGCCCAGAACTAAGTCCAAGATCTCATATGCAGCCACTCCAAAGCAGGAACATCACTCTGATCAGTTTTTTTTCAGTTTCTGAAATCCAAATATTCATTGGTGACTTAAGGTCAATTAATTCTCTCTAAAAAGATCTTTCTCCGTTTATCAGGACTTCTATGCTTTCCCTTATACCTTCTAAGACAAAATTGTAATAGACCTGAAGATACACATATAAATTGAATGTAAAGCTTTTAAAGCACACTTACAGAGACAAAGCTAGTCTATTTGAAACACCATTCAGTTGGTTACATCTTCAGTAACATAACATGTCCATGAATAATTATTATCTAAGTTACTCAGTCTCTATTTCTATCTCAGGCATATTGTTTTCTGCTTTAAATTCAAATTTAAAATGTATTAATTTTGTACATATATATTTTCATCTTATGAATTGTATATGAAGTGAGGAACTCTGTGTTTCTACCTTATCAATTTTCTGGCTGTTTTCTATGCACAGCTGATTACTGTTGTACTGTCCACTGCCTTTTAAGCTTTTGATTTTTCCTACACGTGATTAGGTTTCTGCAGCTGGTTGAGTCAATCTAAAACCTCTGCAGAGGGAGCCTGTCTCAATTCGAAACTGTTCCTGGCTGTAATCTCATAACCTCATAGTATACCAACATTCTCAGCAACACTTCCAAATAATAAATCAGAAGATGAAGTGAAGATAGGAATTTTATCCTAGAAAAAAGATATGGAAAAATAAAAAAAGGAAAAAAGGGAAAAAGAAAAAGGGGAAAAGGGAAAGGAGAAATGGAAGAAGAGCAGAGGATGAGGGAAAGGGAGTGGAGGGCAGGGCAGGGATGAGGAGGAGAGGGAAGGAGAGGGAAGGAGAGGGAAGGGAGACTCAACAAATTCTCAATCAAGTGGAAACCAAATGAAACGAACGAAAAAAACTGGCTAATTCTGTGCTGGAAAATTCATACTACTAAGATATAGAGATATTTGAAAGACAGAACATTTTGAATAATTGACAGAAAGCACAGAACAACTTTCTGAACATGTGTCAAGCCAGTGATTAGAGAGCCAAAATAAAAAGAAGGCAATATGTAAAATACGAAAGAATGGCAAGATGCTAGAGGAACATTAGTGAGCCTTGCTGTAGAAGAAGATGCTTGCTCTGCCCTCTGACTAGGAAGAGGTCACCTTGCACCAGTAAATTTGGTGGAATGTAATGAGCCAAAATAAGAATGGAACATCCAAAATGGAACTTTGCTGAAAATAACTGTGTCTTAGTTTCAGCTGGGACAGAAGTTGTTTTACTTCATAGTGACTGGTATGATGTTATGTTTTGGTTTTAGAAGAAAAACAATACTGATAACACATGATGCTTTCAGTTGTGCCGGGCAGCACTATACAGAGCCAAGAATGTTTCAGTTTCCCAGCTTCTTGTACTGCTCTGCCATTACGGAGCCTGGGGGACACAAAGAGCTGGGAGGGGACAAGCCCAGTGCAGCTGACCTAAACTGGCCAAAGGGATATTCCATACCATATGACATCATATGGTTATATAAAACTGAGGAGAGATAACCAGGGAGGGGTCACTGCCTAAAGACTGCCTGGGCATCAGTCAGTGGGTGGCGAGTGATTACTTTGCGCATCACTTGTTTTGTATATAATTAACATTACTGTCATTTTTACTATTTTTTTCATTCCCTTTCTTAGTAAATAGTTTTTATCTCAACCCACAGGTTCCACTTTTTTTTTTTCTTTTTTCCTCCAATTCTCTCTGCCATCCTACTTGGAGAAGCAGTGAGTGAGTGAAGGGCTTTGTGGTGCTCAGCTGCTGCCAGGTTAAGCCACAACAACTGAAATGAGTTGGAATACATTAATGTGATTTGTTTGTAATATATATAGTATGTTCCACATATATGGTTTCTGGAACCTATATTCTTAAAAGAATTCACCTTTATAGAATCAATCACAGAATCACAGAATCATGGAATGGTTTGGATTGGAAGAGACCTTAAAGATCATTTAGCTCCAACCCTCCTGTCACAGCAAGGGTTGGCAGCCGCTGGGTCAGACTGCCCAGGGCCCAGTCCAACCGGACCTTAAACATTTCAGGGGATGAGGCATCCATAACTCTGTAGGCAGTCTGTTCCTGTTCCTCACCACCTTCTGAGTAAATAATTTGAATTTCTGTTGATTTAAATCAAAGCCAAATTTTCCATTAACTTGTATGATGTGGAACTTTGTGTTTTGTATATTTTTATTTTATTAAATGACCTGCATGCAGAAAAAATGGATGTATGTGCCAGCAGCAAGACTAGATAGAGTGAAAGAATCTCTATGGAGATTTGTAGTGTTCAATTATTTTCATTTTCTATTCAACCACGTACTCATACTTATGGAAAGAGAACTCCAACAGAGAAATGACTTTGACTAATTTGACTGCATATCTCAGTAAAATTTGATGGGATTCCAATAGAAATGGTCTGAACACCTGTTCCGTATGGGCACAGAAAGGCTGCTGTGGACCATATGTTAGGAAAATGGCCCAGGAAGGTTTCCGAGACATAGGATGGACAGCATCGGGAAACACAGAAGAAAAGAATCTATCAGCCACAGATTTATCAGCACTAGAGTTAACTGCTGAAATAGCTAATAATATAAAGTGCATAGCCCAGTAGGGAAGCAAAGCATATCTTGCCAAATAGAGTCACAGTACATAATTCAAATTCATAATTTCTTTAATTGAGAAATATTGCTGAAGTTAATGTCATATAAAAATAGTGACTTTAAAATCAACCACATAAATGCTAAATAACTAGCCAACAAATTATGCAAACTGTAGAACATAGGCAGACTTCCTTTTTTTTATTTTCTTTCTTTCGCTTTTATTTTTTTTTTTTAGAGGCTGGAAGAGAGAAGGCTGAAAGAAGAAAGGTAAACTATTCTGATGAAAAGACTGCAAGTCTGTATGCAATCTTTGAAAATGCAAGCAATCTGTTCTATTCAAAAGCAACTGAAATGGTGAAATCCACTTAAATATGTTTCTTTCCTTTAAATACAGTGTATTCTTACTCAGGATATATCTGGTAAGTATTCAGCACAGGATACTGTAGAATTTGCATTAAAAAAAGGGGGAATAATTCATAATTATTTTAATATGGTGACATTTAGAAAGGAGAAGTATATCTTGAGAAAAACAGAATAAAGATACAGGACCTCAGTTGAGATTATGCTATTTTCATTTTTGTTTCCTACACATTAAATCACAGTTCTTTTTTATTTTATACTGCAGTAATGATACCACTATTATTACTACCTGTGCAAATGAAAAAAATTAAAAGACTGTCAGAGAAGTAATTATCATGGTTTAATTGTAATGCTTTTTTGTGTGGTAGACTTACTACAAACTAAGCTCTTAATAGTGCATTTCAGGTGATTTCCCTCACCAAGTTTTCCTATATACAAAAAGGCAACTCTTCAATTCATTATTTAACTGGAGCCTTTCCTCTCCTTTAAATCAATCTGCATGGAAAACCAAACAAGCAAGCAAGCAAGCAATGTAGACCTTCTCATGCTGCAGAAACCGAGTTGCTGTTAGTTTCTCGATCAGCCTCATGAGAAAGGAATGGGTCATATGTCTGCTGATGAGCAGTTCTTCAGTTGCTAGAAAAACGTTTGAAGAGAAATGGAGAAATGACAAAAATTGTAAGGAGAAATGATGGCATTCTCATGAGCGTATTTTGACACTCTTTTATTGTTAATCAAAATGAAATCTATCTTAACGTCCACGTAGGAAAAAAAATTGTTTTTATTTTTTGTGTACAGAACATTCTACTATTCCCCTCTTTTCAAATTTTCTCTCAGTTTCCACACCGACTAGTAAAAAAACCTCAAAACATTGCCATCATCTGAGAAAATAAAAACATTGCCTACAAGGCAAATAAATTATTGTCATTAGGGGTTGTGTGTTTGTTCATAGATGTGACAATTTGGGAGCAATATGAATATGTAGTTACAGGCACGTGTCCCTGAATCCTAACACAGAATAAAACCTGTCTCCTGCAAATCACAAAAGCCCTAAAACCAAGATCCAGAAAATAGAGTTGAATGATCAACTTCCAGTGGAAATTAATTGAGAGTTACATATATCAGAATCAGGTATTTATAAACTGCATTATTAACTGAGTTTAATGACCACTAAATGCCACAGCTTTTTTCTTCAGAAATATTAATGAGGAAATGTCTTTTCATTTGGTGCAGAAATAATAATAATTTTATCCTCTGCCAATATGTGGATGATTATGGTGAGAACGGAAATGTATTTGCCTTCATTAGGTTGATGCCAAGGGAAAGCGTCTAAAAACCCACTCACCTGATGTTATTAAGTAGTCAAAGGAAACTCATAAATCACTATTCATTTTGAATCACATAAAATAATCATGTCTAATTGGGACCTTATTACTTATTGGGACTTATTATTCATCTTGTTTTATTGGGAGCACTCCAAAATACTAAGTTATAATATATAGTCTATCACAGAACACTCTGCTTTGTGCTGGCACATCTTTTGGTTTAAATCATTTCCTTCCTGCTTTCCATCTTTGCATATTAGAGCCTACTATTTAAAAATAAATCATTGAAAAAGCATCTCTGCCATGGAAACTTATAATAATGAGTTTTGGATTTGCTTTCAGTGTGTCTTTTGCTCTAGATTTCTAGGATTGTCTGATATTTACAGAAGACTGCTTTCTTTCATTAATTTTTCTTAATAGTTTGAAGTTCAAGGTTGAAAAGTTTCTGTAACTCTTTTAGCTTGTAATGGGAGCTAAGAGGTATTTTTCAATCACCGTTTTCTCCTGCCAAAGATTCTTAGGCTCTGGCTTTTAATTTATGATGTAAGTTGCAACTTTCTGAGAACGGATTTTCCTCCATGTTACAATTATATAGTCCATTTCTGAGTGACAGCACTCAGACCACTTTTAAAAAGTTGGCCTACCAGTGCAGAAGACCAGTACTCCTTTTGAAGTTTATTTCTTATAATCACTGAACTCTCTATTCTTGAGTATTTTGTCATTCTTTTAGTTACTGGTTACAAATTATTTTCTCTGCATCAGATTTTCTTGAGCAGCACAAATGACAAAAAGGGTGAAGGTACAACAGAAGTGCTAAATAACACTCAGCTAAAAAATACAATGAGCACTATGTCAGCATTTACAATAGAAACTGACAATAATCCCCATTAAATCCACTCAGCAGGAATAAAGCAAGTAGTTTGGCCAAGATCCAAAACTGATATAAAATTGGCAGAGCTCCACTGAAGACAGTGAAGCTATGCTGAATTCCATCACCTAAGCATTTAGTTTCTTGGTTGGAGAAAATGTATTTTAAAAGTATTTTAATCCTAAACAAATTAATGGATGTTTTTTGTTTTTATCTGTAGAGACAATAGCTTCCTATAAAAACATTCTACCATTTAATCTAAAATGTGCCAGATACATCAATTATGAAATGTTCTCACTTGTAAAGAAAATTCAGTAAAATGCTGAAAAAATGCAGAACAGATATTTTTAGATCAAAGTATAACTAAGAAAATATAAATGATGGATTTCCATAACAGAAATATCTTTAGTCAATATGATAAATACTGAAAATAGAAAGGAAACTACAGAACTGTAGGAATGTACAGAGCAAAAATCTTAATAAAAATGCCATGACAAGTGAAATTCTCATGTAAGAAAGAAACTTCTCTAAGAAACAAAGTAAGAAGCTTCTTTCACTAGGAAACAAACTTCTTAGTGATAGTAAATTTGCTGTTACATCTAGCAATCGCATGTTACATTGAGATATCAAATGCATTCAATGTCATTTGAAGAAAGCTGTCAAAGTTTACTTTTAAAAAAGTATGAAGGTGAAGCTACAATATGTTTCAAATATACCATTATTAAACTTAAAATGTGATGTGGGAAACACATATATCTGTATGAATACGAGTTTGTTTAAATAATTGCCCTATCTTCTGTATTAGTATAAATGATGCACTGTATCTGAGATTACATAAGAAGAAGAAAAATTAATATGCTTCCTGAAGATCGTAATAGCTGTTCCTGTCTTTCAGTAGTTGGAAAACTAGTCCAAACCCAGGAAATTAAACACAATTTTCCACTGGAAAAATATTTCTTGTCAGTCTGTGCATGCCATAAGGAGATGTTTATGATGTGTGTCACATGACAGCACCGATCTGGTAAAACTCCAGTATTAAAAGGAAAGAATGGTACTGACAGATAGAATACCACATCCTGATGATACATATTCTACTTGGGCTAATTAAACAGAGTTTGTGTTCAGCTATCTTTCCCTACTTTATCCACCACATTTTTTCCTGAAACTGCTTAGTTTTGGTTTTATAACTTCTGTTTAAGTATTGTTCAGTATCATGACCTGGCCCCCTTCATACATTGCAATCTTATTTTCATGTTTATTAGCATTTACTTTCTGTCTAAAATGCTGCTGAGAAAAGCTTAGGGGCAAACTCATCAGAGCACTGTGAACAATGTACACCAGAATAAAACAGCCTCTTCTCCCTCACATTACTTGTCAGCAGACATTAGTTTTCAAACTAAAATATCCTGTAGAACAGCATTTGAAAAGAGGTGGCATTTAAGCCCCAGTTAGGACTATTGTGAAGAAGTTTTGGGTGTTTCTTAAAGCAGAAGTAAACAGTGTTTACCTCCAATTCTTATAACTAAGTACTACTGATAATAAAAGAAAACCTTGGAAAATTTTCTTCAAAAAGAGCATGGTGACCAGGTGATCTTCTTAGTGGATGAGGGAAAAGCTGTGGTCGTAGTCCACCTGGACTTTACTAAAGCCTTTGACACTGTCTCCCACAGCATTTTCCTGGAGTACATGGCAGCTCATGGCTTAAGTATACTCTACACTGGGTAAAAATCAGGCTGAATGTCCAGGCCCGGAGAGTGGTGGTGTATGGAGTTAAATCCAGCTAATGAATGGTCACTAGTGGTATTCCCCAGGGGTCAATATAGGTGCCAGTCCTGTTCAATATCTTTACTGATGATATGGGTGAGGGGATTGAGTGTACCCTCAGTAAGTTCTCAGATGACATCAAGCTGGGAGAAACTGTTGATCTGCCCCAGGGTAGGAAGGCCCTACAGAAGGATCTGGATAGGCTGGATTATGGGCAGAGACCAATTGTATGAGCTTCAATCAACAAGACCTGGGTCCTGCAGTTTGGTCACAACAACCTCATGCAACACTAAAAGCTTGGGGCAGAGTAGCTGGAAATCTGCGTCAAGGAAAAGGATCTGAGGGTGTTAGGTAACAGTCAGATGAACTTGAGTCAACAGTGTGCTTGGGTGGCCAAGAAGGCCAATGGCATCCTGGCTAGTACCAGAAATGTGTACTCAGTAGGACTATGATGGTGATCGTCCCCCTGTACTCACCTCTGGTGAGTCTGCACTTCAAGTACTATTTTCAGTTTTGGGCCTTGCACTGCAAGAAAGACTTTGAGGCCATGGAGCATGTTCAAATAAGGATGGTGAAGGGTCTGGACCACAAGCCTTATGAGGAGCAGCTGAGGGAACTGGAACTGTTTAGTCTAGAGCAGGCTCAAGGGAGACCTTATCATTTCCCTATAACTCCCTGAAAAGAGATTGTAGTGAGGTGGGGATTGGCCTCTTCTCCCAGGTAACTACTAGTGATAGGATGAGAGGTAATGGCCTTAAGTTGCTCAAGAGTTTGTTCAGTTTAGATATTAGGAAAAATTTCTTCTCCAAAAGAGTGGTGACACATTGGAAGAGGCTGCCCAGGTAGGTGCTGGAGTCACCGTCCCTGGGGTTTTGGAGAAACATACAGATGTGGCACTTAAGGACATGGTGTAGTGGGCTTGCTGATATTTGGACTAGATGATCTTACAGATCTTTTCCAACCTCAACAATTCTATGAATCTTTGGTGGCTGCTGTGCCCCTCTGAAAGAGCTTGCACAGTGTCAAGGGTTCCATATCTGCTTAATTTAGGTGTTATTGTATTAGAGAGAGAGAGATGTAGTGTTTTTGCTATCACAGCGGGAAGAAACAAGCATATGAATAAGAAGATCCAGAGACATTACTTACATCATTTAAATAACTTAGTTGAATTTTCTAGATATTCAGTTCCATATAAATGGAATGATTGAGGCCTACTATCTCAATGATCAATGAGGTCTTTCACTTTATGTTCACTCCTTCTTTTCAACAGTTTTATCACAGTTATGTTACTGACATAATCAGCACTAGAATCTTCTATTTAAAATAGAAGATAGCTTGTTTTTTTCCTTCAGGTTTATTCTACAGTTTACATTTCTTACTTGGATCTTATTTTTACTCCCTTGGGACTGAAAAATACTAAAGAATATCAGAGAAGTTATCAAAGAAACTAGCTCTCAGTGAAGCTGATGCTCTTATATTTTTACTAGAAGATCATGATGTTGCTTAAATTGAGACTTCCATGCATGCTGGAAAATTTTTTCTCTGAAACAGTGAAAATTGAAGTAATTAAAGAAAATATCCAGACAGAGGAGATCTTCATATTATTGCATCATTACCTGAATTGTTATCACTATTCTTATTTCGTATACATATATGTTCCATTTATGTCAGCATTCTTTATAGTTACTTTTAAAATAATCCTCAAATCGATACCTTAAATTCACGGAATTATATCTGAATACAAACAAAACTTGTTAAACATTTCCAAGCTCCACAAACCTTCTTCATTTATTTGTTCACCCTAATTGAAATATACTGTGAAAGATTCAGGCCCAAGAGAACTGTTACACAATAGTATTTTACAACCTCACAGTGCCCATTTTCTACTTTAAGGCAAAAGCCAATCAAGTACAGCAGATGCTACTTAATTGCTAGAACCTTGAATGTCACACATAATTATGATACATTAACCGTTTATTCATACTAAACCTCAACCATGTTCCACTGAATTATGAGATATGAGGTCAACATTAAATCATTTCTGTATTTGTTTGGTGTTAGAAAATATTATTGTTAGTCAAAAATGATTGCATATTAATAGTGTAAATTCATGCAGCAGAGGTATATAAAATGAAAAAATTCTGACCTGATTTAATTTTAAAGATGACATTCACAATGTGTTCTAATTCTTCAATAAAAATCAAATAGGTTATGAACAATTTGGGAAAATTAACCATCATCGTCCAGTAAGAGGACCTGACAACTCCAATTTAATTGAGGTAGTTGAGGCTTAATAATGAAGTGGTGGTGTCATTTTACTGAATTCTTATATAACACTTGACATGAAACATTGACACCAGCTGTGAAATCTCTGACTTGCCATTTGGAAAACCAGATAAGTAATTCAACACTTGTTGGTTAAAAATATATGCCATTAATTTTATTTTGTGTTATGAAGGCAATTTTTTAAAAAATAAAGGCTATCATCTCTTCTTGATTGTTGACAATTTGCAGGTAGATCTTAATAAATATCAGTTAATATTTAATAAATAATTAATTATTTTCTGGGTAACTATTTAATTTCTGAATTCATTACTTGTACTTAGATTTCAAAATATGTATTTTCACCTGACTGAATTGCAACGAAGAAACCTTGTAAAAATAATGTATAAATACAATAGGCAAAACTCTATGCTACTTGTTGCGGTGTAATTAAAGAAGCAAAAAAGTACAGTTTAGCCCTCAAGTAAGATTGTCGCTTGTATTTTAGAAAAAGAGTGGTCACTTGCAAAATACAACTAAACAACATTTTGTCTCATTTGATATGGATATTTTGAGATATATGTATGAAAAAAGATATCAATAGCTAGATTAGATAGCTAGCTTGGTATAAACAAATCAAGAACTTAAAAGTAGATGTAAATTAGTAATTTAGACCTGTCAAGTTCAGAAATTATTATATTGTGTTATTATCAATAAGGAAAAGTCTTAACTGATTTTTGCATTGCTTGGGAAATAAATGAAATATGTATTTAGATAAATATACATAATTTAATATGAAGAAATGTTCAAGTGAATTCATTTGAAACTTTTGTCAAAGGTAAGCTGACAGTAGGCTTTGTGTTTTAGATCTGAACTCTAATTGGTTATCATAGCTACCACAGGCCAAAAAGACTTCCATGGACAAAAAAACATGCAACACATTCAAATATTAAATAAGGACTTGTTTTTCAACTACTTGGTTGTATCAGAAGTTAAACTTTGTTCTGCGTATTCAGTTGATCCCTGCTATTACAAATTGCTATTTGATCTGTAGTAACTTCTCTGAGTAACAAATGTAACAGTCTTGTTAGGCTAACTTTTCATACCATTAAATCTCAGCAGGGAAGTATTCTCATTGAAATAAATACAAATTAATTTAACATAATAGTAAGAAATGCTGAAAAGCATACCTTTTCATATTACTATGAGGAGGAAGAATAACTAAACTCTCTTGATCTGTCATAACAGAAATATGTCAAGGTGCTATTTCCAACAAAACCTACAATCAGAGTATAAATGTGTTTGCAGTGGTAGACCTTAAACTGTAGAAGGAAATATAAAAAGAAACAAGTAGAGAAAGAACAAATTAATGTAATCTCAGACACACTGTACTTTAAAGCTTTTGCTTCTGATGCCCTTTTTCCAAGAATCAACGGACATTTTGAAGATAAAAACAAACTCTATCCCTCTCCACTCCATTGCCTTCCTCCCTGAAATAAAAAAGACCCTTTATAATGTATTCAGTAGGTTTTAGCGAGATGATTGATTTCAAACTTTACTGTCAAATCACAGAAATGGCTGTTATGAAATCAATGGATGGATTGCCATTGATAAAATACAAGTCCTTGGTTTATATGAAAAAAACAGTAATCCAGAGATAAGATTTTTGTCCTCCCAAATTAATAAATTAAATGAATAGAAAATTAAAATACTGACTTGTTTAAAGATTAACAACATCATATACATAGGTCACTCTGAAGGTAATGCCTCTCATTTATTTCCATGGAGGCTTCAACAGATCCAAAGAGCACAGTAACGGTATTTGATATAGCAAATGCTAAGATACAAAACACTATTTTTCAACATATTCACCACCATTAGCCGTGCATTTTTGTCAGTGATGAACAAGAGCCTGCATGCCATGCTCATAAATATCTGCACCATCAGAAATGACCCACTGTCCCCACTGTTGAAATGCACCACCCACCGCCTCACTGTGCTCACACAGAATCACAGAATGGCCCACGTTGGAAGGGACNGGCTTCAACAGATCCAAAGAGCACAGTAACGGTATTTGATATAGCAAATGCTAAGATACAAAACACTATTTTTCAACATATTCACCACCATTAGCCGTGCATTTTTGTCAGTGATGAACAAGAGCCTGCATGCCATGCTCATAAATATCTGCACCATCAGAAATGACCCACTGTCGCCACTGTTGAAATGCACCACCCACCGCCTCACTGTGCTCACACAGAATCACAGAATGGCCCACGTTGGAAGGGACCCAAAGAATCATCAGGTTCCAACGCTCCTGCCACTGGCAGGGCCACCAACCTCCAGATGAGGTATTAGATCAGGTTATCCAGGACTTCATCCCACCTGGTCTTGAACACGTCCAGGGTTGGGGCATCCACAACCTCTCTGGCAGCCTGTTCTAGCACCTCACCTCTCTCTTGGTAAAGAACTTCCCCCTGATATCTGATCTAAACCTTCCCTCCTTCAACTGAAAACCATTCCCCCTTGTCCTATCACTGTCTACCCTTCTGAAAAGTTGGTTCCCTTCTGTGTATAATCTCCTTTTAAATACTGGAAGGCCGCAATGAGGTCCCCCCGCAGCCTTCTCTTCTCCAGGCTGAACAAGCCCAGCTCCCTCTATCTATCTATCTATCTATCTATCTATCTATCTATCTATCTATCTATCTATCTATCTATCTATCTATCTATCTATCTATCTATCTATCTATCTATCTGTCTGTCTGTCTGTCTGTCTGTCTGTCTGTCTGTCTGTCCGTCTGTGTCTGTCTGTGTCTGTCTGCCTGTCTGCCTGTCTGCCTGTCTGCCTGTCTGCCTGTCTGTCTGTCTGTCCTCGCAGGGGAGGTGTTCCAGCCCTCTGATCAACTTTGTGGCCCTCCTCTGAACCTTCTCCAACAGTTCCACATCTTTTCTGTATTGCGGGCCTCAGACCTGGACACAGTACTCCTGATGGGGCCTCACGTGGGCAGAGTAGAGAGGGACAATCACTTCCCTGTCCCTGTTGGCCACCCCTCTCCTGATGGAGCCCAGGATACCGTTAGCCTTCTGAGCTGCAAGAGCACACTGCTGGCTCTTGTTAAGTTTTTCACCCACCAGGACCCCCAGGTCTTTCTCAGCTGGACTACTCTCAAGGATCTCTTCTCCCAGTCTGTATACATACCTGGGATTACTTTAACTCGAATGCAAGACCTTGCACTTTGCTGTGTTGAATCTCATGAGGTTCACACAAGCCCACCTTTTGAGTTTATCAAGGTCCCTCTGGATGGCATCCCTTCCTTCTAACGTATCAACTGTACAATTCAGTTGCTGTCGTCGGTAAACTTGCTGAACACATCCACTGCTTGGTCTCCGTAACCGTTCAGCAAGCATTATGAAAGTCAGTGGGTGTCCTTTTTTATGCATGGAGAAATTCAATTCCACAACTTCGCTTAATATTCACTTTCATGTCAGATGCTGTTTTGTCAGACTGCTTGCATTTGTTGCCATCTGGTGCATGGCAACAAAATGTAATGGAATATTGGTGGGAAGGTTCAACCTCTATTACCATATCACTAACATAATAAAATAGGAAACATTACTTTCAGAGCATCTCTCCTAGTACTGCTACATGTGGGGTACTTGGGATTGATTTAATGTTTAATTTTTTACAGGGAAGTGACATGTCAGTAATTAGGACTTGTTTGGTTATAACATATACTGGATGAAAAAAATAACATTTGTGATTGCAATTGATTTTAATGATGTTTCACAGGACTGCTGATTTTTCTTCTTGTCCGAGAAGAAGGTGAATATTTCCTCCTCTCAGAGCTGAAGACAGTACACTTCTCTAGAAATAAAATATGCTGAAGTTCTCCTATTTTTGTTTAAGGATATGACAAATCTTACATCTTAATACCATTATTTTTGCAGAAGAATTTGCACATAGTTTTTCCAAAAATAATGATTAATACATAAGAGTTTGCTATTTGATACATTTGGATTTTTATTTTTTTTCACCTGCACAAACAACTTGGACCGTTTTTCTGCAACTGATTTAACATATAAATTGACCAAACTTGGCAAAAGTTGGGAATATTTAACACGATAGAGATGGCTCAGCGGAAAGTAATATCCAGAGGTTTGGGTGACTTGAGTGCTCTTTATCCCTCAACCAGCTGTTTTGGCTCAAGAGTGAACAAAGACGTTTTAAGAAACAATGAGTTTATCCTATGCTGTGACTAAACATTGCCCACCCAATCAAACTGACACTAAAAACAAATGCAACCATATGGCTGTAAGTACCTCAAGATAAAACATGTTAATTTAATATTGATTGCTTGAACATTCCTAATTTCTATTGGCCGTCTAGTACAAAAAGAAATCCACTTCTCCCCAGATTTTCAGTTTTAATGGTGGCAGAAAATAAAACAGACAGCAAATGCCTAAGGCTAGAAGAAAGTGGAAGAGACATTCAATTTATTTTGTTAGAAACAGTAATAAAATAGCAGTCACAGATTTTAGTTATTGGAATCATAAAACAACACTAGCTGCAGTTAACATTAAGTCCTCTGGGGCTGTAAGTGTTCTATATGGTGTTTTCAGCTTATAATGAATGATTATTAATTACAAGGTTCAGATTGTATTGTGGAAATTTAAGTGCTGATATTCCAATACAGTACAGAAGAGAGCCTCAAGCAATGTCTTTTTGGTTTGGTTTGGTTTGGTTTTTCATTTTTTGTCTTCTTTCCAGGAACCTGCATTTGTTATCTTCAAGTTCCTAATAAATGCTAAAATATAAGTGATGGAATGGATTCCAGTCGTAAATGGATTCCTAGGGCTTTAGATTCTGAAGGCAATATCCTAACAGTACTCAAACAATGATTTTTCTTTTTAACACTGACTTTTATTACACTCACAGAGGCATGCAGCTGCATTATTACCTTAGTGAAATCACCTTTCACAAAATAAATAAATAAATAATCAAATTCAGGAATCAAATCTAACTCATGATAAGTATAGCTAATACTAGCCATAAAAATAATTAAAAGACAAAAACTCATTGCTTCACCCATGTGTTTATACTACTAAGTGAAATCATACATTTAGTGAAAGAAATGGCTTAATTTCCTGTAAGACACAGTCCGTTGTAAAATTGCTACATTCAAAAGTTGTGCAAGGTTTTGGAATACAACAGACCTTGAACTCAAAGGAAAATTCTTCCTTTTTGTCTAAAATATGGATCAGGGAATCTGTTGGCATCTGTTTTTGTTAACTTTTTTACCATTCTATTCTATTATCTATTCCATCCTCCACCTCTGCTCATATATGTCTCCACCTTCGCTCACCTTTGTTATGTATAAAACAAAATATAGTCTCTTGTCTTTTGCTTTCGCAGAATATTTCCCCTAGTATTTCCTGCTACTCATATCTTCCTATTTTTTTTTGAACCAGACTCGTTCTATACTAGCAGAAACTCTAATTCCCTTTTTCAACTTCAATCTTTATTTTGTTATAATCTTCATCTGTGCTGCAATTTTATTTATGAGATCTGGACAAAACAATTGCATAACACACATCTAAATCATTCTCTCTAGAGTATAAGAGATACATCTGTGTGCTAGGGGTGTACTGCAGGAAGTTAGCCCTTCACGGAGGGAGATATGTTGCTGGCTAATTATTTACACATTCTGAAATACGTTGCATTACCCTCAGCTCTTTTTATTTTTTTATTTTTATTTTTTTTACATGCCTAATGCCAAACACTTTCCTGGTTATCTGGAGAGGTCCCAGAAGATTGGAGGCTTGCCGATGTGACTCCCATCTACAAGAAAGGTTGTAAGGAAGATTCAGGGAACTACAGGCCTGTTAGCCTGACCTTAGTACCAGGGAAAGTTACGGAGCAGATTGTCTTGAGGGAGATCACTTGGCACGTGCATGGCAACCAGGGGATCAGGCCCAGCCAGCACAGGTTCATGAAAGGCAGGTTGTGCTTGTCCAACCTCATCTCCTTCTATGACTGGGTGACCAGACTGGTAGATGAGGGAAAGGCTG